>JAULKQ010007382.1:0-13778 GCA_032356285.1 Smithsoniella earleae | reverse complement strand
GGATTTAATTGATTGTTGACCTCTATTATGTCGTACATATAGTGGTTCGCGGTGTCATGATTTATCATTCAACACTCTGATAATACACGCGGAAACAAGCTCAAGCATGGTCGTGAAACAGTGCTATCGTAATGCAAGACACAAAGACCTAGAAATTCAGGATCCCCGTCATACTCTCGTGATTTTATCTACAACTTACTTGAATGGACTCGTAGAACTGATGCATACCGGAGTGCTCTCGTATGTTGCATCCCAGCAGCGCGCGAGCAAGATTTCATTGCTTCGGAAGAACAGCGCGCTGGGCCGGATGCATCACTATGGAAAGACAAAGTTCAACAGTCTGCTAAACACAGATCTCCAGGGGACATGATCTAGATTTGAGGATATTCATTGTCAAAGCTATGTCCACTCATGACAACATGCTCACATCCAGTAATTGGCCATTTGTACTGCGCGTGCCTGATGTTACACTCTTCATCGCATCCCAAATTCCAGGATTCTGAAAGCGCAACAATCTATGGTTTACAATTTCTTCAAAAGAGATAAAGCCATGTTTATTGATTGCAGTCTCTCATCCTTTTCAGTGCTAGTAATTGCAATCGCAGAGATAGTATGCATCGCGCTAAGGCTCCAACGAGATGGGTGCTTCCTGGCGCGCTGCGGATGATACAATGAATACACAGAATTTCCTATATAGATGCATGTGATAGAGATTGTACGGCCTTTAGCATATTCCATTTGAAGCCGTTTGTGCTGAAACAAATAGTTTCTCAATCGATTCTCAGCCTTCTCTGTTAAACTCCGCCTTGCTGAGCTTTCCTGATCTTCAGCGCGGAAAAATGCTTTGTGTCTGTAGCGAGAAAACTTGTCGAGTAAAGGGGCTTGTTGAACACTCACACTGGGATTGGAAAGCTTGGACGCAAAGCAATACATGGTTCATACGCGCGGCTCATGCACTGTGAAGAACAGCCCACGGCCATATGACGTCCGAAGTACGTGAGTGGCAAACGGAGCCTAACAAGCGGGTGGTAAAACCTTTTTCATAGTATTGAAAGTTTGATTGTAAAGTTGGAGGGGCAGTGGCGCCTGCTGCAGGGAGGTGTGCGACGGGAGACAATAGGTGCCCCCATGGCCAGCCGTATCCGTTGCATAAGGGGGACTCCACATACGAGAAACGCGTGACGAATCGCATGCGCGCGCTTGCGATTTGTGCGAAATCGCTGGTCGCGCTCTAGCGATTTATGAGCTAGTTGACACTGCGTCCACATGTGTTGGAGAAAGCCGCGTAACTGTTTTCGGGGGGAAATTGGGAGCGTTTGATCTTGAATACAGTAAAAACCTCATGATCATGTTGCCGTCGCTGAGCAAACGTTGAGAAGCGTGTCAACGTTTTAACATTCACTTGTGGCAAACTTCGCGGTAGAGTTTTCCCGTCCGAATCCCACTTTTTGCGAGTTGATCTCTTCAAATCTGAAGTGATGTCGAATGTAACGAATAACCTGCCATCCTAGAGCGCGACCAGCGATTTCGCACAAATCGCAAGCGCGCGCATGCGATTCCTCACGCGTTTCTCGTATGTGGACTCCCCCTAAAGCTTCGCTGAGGTGTATGGCAGCGCTCTATTATAATGTCAGAGGAGAATAGAATGCATCCTTTATGCATACCCCCAACCCCTAACCCTCCCTCTATGCATCCTTCATGCATCCTATATACATGCAGTCCAATTTCATCTGACATAGAGTGATTAATGGCAGCTGCCAGCGCTCCGTCTTGGAATGAGACCGAGTGAGTTCTGTAGATCGAGTGACAGGGCTATTTTGGGGCAGAAAAAGCCAGAGACAGCAAATCATTTTAATTTTGGTGGTGTTCTGCGTTTACTGGTTTTCTGGATGATCCAACAAGATTCGATGCGACGCTGCAATTTGGTGAAAATGCTACTTTGTACTGAAGATGTCTTTGACGCTGATCCTTCTCTTGATAAGATACTTAAATTTATAAAATCTGTTTGATGTTATCGGTATATCTTACATGGTGGAGTATCCGAGGGTCGAGCCATCTTCACCTACCACCCGTGGCCACGTGTCTCGGAGTCGCGCCCCGGTACGTCGGCTCTACTCTGTATCAATCTCGAATTCATGCTTTTCACGGAGAAGAAGGCAACTATGTTGATTGAATCATTTAAACAGAGACAACTACATAATCCTCGTCGATCTACAGCGATTTCCGTTGGGCATGTAGGAGTTATCAGTACGAGTACAAGACGAACTTTGCAAGGTCGATGACAGATGCTCTTGGAAAAAATGCTGGCATCTGTGCAAGGCCAGGATGCAAGCGCAAAAACGTTTATATGGCAATGTACAGTAGGAATGCCGCGTTCTGTTTCATAGCATATAACGCATTTCTGGCCGTGCTTGCTACGAATACTCTCGTTGGGTTTGGAAGTGTCAATGGTCTATGTGCAATACTGTCCTTTAATACCGTATTCTCTATTCTTTCTGTCAATAGCGCCTTTTCAATACTGTCCGTGAACAGTGCATTTGCCGTCGGCTGCAACAAAAAGACCTTAAAAATATGCTGGAAAGATGACGATGATGACGACAGTCCAGATGAAGGGATACCAGAGGGGGGAGACGACGTGCAGTAACACCTGAAGCAGGTAAATTCACACCCGATCTTTGCACTCAGCGGCGCTAGCCGTTACACAGCATGTTGGTCGACAGCCAGGAAACAATATCTAGAATTAGAGGCATCTACTTGTCTTGCTAGTACTGCGAATATTGCAGAGCACTATGTGTGAAGTAACATAATTGAAATGAGTGTAATCTAAGTTTGCTCACTAGCAGTTCGTGCAAATAAAGTGGCACGCCATTTCGTGGCGATGGGTCGCGATGAGAACAGTAGTGCGTCACGACATGAGCTCCTGTTTACTGTAGGGGTTAGCGAGGACAAACTCTTGTTCTTTCATAGATTAATTTCAAGCTGCCATTTTACGTGTTGTTTACTACCTGGGTCGTGGTTTGTGACTGCAACTTGTCTTACACAACCTTGAAGGACGATCTCCATCTTCAATCTGTCATCATGGGATAGCATACTATATGCGCTGAACGTCATCCAGTTCCTGACACTTCTTCGTAGTATGAGCTCCTTGATTCGTGGGTGCGGTTTGCGTTGCTTGGACGTATGTCCCTTAGTATATGTCAGACCCATTTCACGTTAACTCGGTAATCTCGCGAATGTCTCAGTCCTAAGAAATATGATGATGCAATAATAATCAGGCACCACTTCTAGTAAGTTGAGATAAGTATTGCACGATTTTTTGGAAAGGTAATTTTCGGCGAAGTTGTACAACTTCATGCAACTGCGTGCAGGTGGAAGGATTCCGTGCTAGAAAGCGTGCAGACGTTAGTGATCTTGATGTTTACTAGGAATACACCAAGTGGCAGATGTTCTACTGCTGAGAAATTCCAATACTACCAATAGCGAACGCGGCAGTAGGTAGTGCGTTAGGAGAATGAAGAGGAGTGTTCTTTCTCATAGAAGTGCCCATGAATTCGAACTCTCGTAGGTTAAATTTAACTTTATGGGCATTTCAACGAACCCGGGTGCAACGTAACGTACCTCTTTAGCATTATCAAGATAATTGTCAGCAAGCATTCCATAAAGCAGAGCAGGCACCGCAGTATTACCGCGGCTTGTCTTTGGAGCTGCTATTCAAATTCACCGATCGTCAGAAGTACAACCGTGACAACGGCACATTCTCTTTCACACCTCAGCACTCACAGTGAGCTGTTTGGTTGTCAAGCAGTCGCTTGCCTACTTGCCTGTCTTAGAACTGATGATTATAGTGAGTACCTGGTACAGTTCCATCTCAGACAAAGCCACTTCTCGTAGGAAGCAAGAGGCTTACAGTTCATAATTTGAAGCACGGTAGATGAAAGTGTATTACTCTCGCGACAAGCTGTAAAGTCTCCGGTAACAACGCGAGTTTGAGGTAGTCGATGCTCCAATTAATGCTGACACCGTTAGTTTGAAACTTGATGGAAGCATCTACTGCGTTTGATATGTGCACGAAAATTTGGAAAATTCAAAAGATGAAGCGCCATATGTTGCATACACGGTGCAGTACAGGGGATTGTCATCACCCCTGGAAGACTCGTCCGATGTGATAGAAGCAGTTAGAACCTTGTTCTTGCGTCTTCCAGTAATAGGTAATTTTAGATACCACGTCGTTAACCATTCATCTGTTCAACTGCAACGGTTCCTAACACAACAAATGTGGCAAACGTGTTAACAGTGACAAACAACTATTTAGCATGAACAATTGGTTGAAAATGTGACTAATACACACGTAGTACTTATCGTATACCCATCAACACAGTAACCACTTCATTCACTGGGGAAGCTAGCCACTTGAAGCCATGACATGGACCAAATACCTGGGGTATCTTCTGAATTGCAAAGAACAGCACATCTACACAACACTCTATGGAAAGCACACCATACTCTATACGAAGGACCCCCGGCCCTAATTAGCCATTTTCTAATCTCTGCCTTCAAGCTGCGCATCATTGACTGTGCACTCTACACCATTCTAGAGTATGGTATGGAGGTGATGTTTTCCCCCCCCTGTGATGAAATCTTGAGAATCTCCCAGGCGCGCTACTATGGCAAAGCAAAACCAAGCTCTGCTCTATGATCATGCGCTCTAGCCTTGTTGTTTTACCCGCAACCAGTGTATGCAGCATTGCACATTGCCAAAAACATCGAGTTTACACCCTCTGATCCACATGATTCACACTGTTCGAATCTCTGCTACTTATGTTTATTCCAACTGATCGCCAGCACAAGCATGAGGTGAACAAGTTACAGATACCGAATATCACCTTCCTGTTTCTGTGCCTCACACACAATGTACAAACATCCTATCCTACCCAAAAAACTTGCACAGACCATGCTTGATGCGATAACACTTTAGTGAGCACCTAGTCTGGTGAGGCCGGGTAATTTTACATCCTGACTTCCGCTGTGTATGGTGCTCTCAAATCATCAATACTACTCCAGCATCTTCTGGGTGTGCCCTACCCCCACAAAACTGTGGCTGGACTTCCTTGAAGTAACTCCCATCATGTACCTCCTCTTATTGGCCTGAGTAGGTAGAGCGACGTCCCTGATCGATGGTTCTCTTTCAGGTTAGATGCGAGATTCAGCAGCTTCAAGTAACATGATCTGCTGCATTTTTAACTCTGTCAGGTAAGCAGTGCTTGCGGTGTTGGCCGTGAATGCCTTAGTTAGGGCATTCAACAGCTGCGCCCAGCTTTCTCTGTCGGCTGGGAAGGACAAAATCTCCACACAACACGAGGTAAAGCCCTGAAACCAAATTGAATTGAAACCAAATTTCGTTCAATGCTGGTTGGTAGGTGGAGATTTCCTGAGGCCTGATAGTAGTGATGAGCAGTGTCCTTAGTATTCAACTTACCGTACAATCAGTTCAGCAGTCTCTTCATGTCAGGGGCTAAGGCGCTAAATTAGCTGCTCCCACCTGTCTGCAGCGTCCAGTTTTGGGACAATTGGTAGCTCACGTTGGATAGAGTTGCCGCCCAGCGCTCGTAAGCGCAATCACCGAAGCGAAGTTGAGGATCAGGAAATCAGCCTGGAAATAATACACAAGCAAATTCTTCGCAATGAAAGAGCGAACAGCGCTCATCAGCTGTCAATGGTGCCATGTAATCCTGTCCCGATTGATGAGGTACGAATGAATTTAAACTGGGGATCGCGAAGTTGAAATCTGATGCCTTCAATGAAATCATTTCACTACTACAGTGTACTGCGCTCTTTTACCTGTGTACTAGAGTTTGCATCATCCATGTGGGCGTACTCGAGTTTCTCATACTCGGGTAATGATACCCTGACGATAGAAGACAGTAGAAGCTGGCTCGACCTGCTACAAGCCATCAACGAGATGAAAACCACTAGCCCTATTAGTTGAGCCATACAAATGAGTTCTCGGGGACCATCCCGAATGATGTGAACATGTTATTAATTTACCAACTGCTCACCGTTTCACACGCACTCTTAACATTGAAGAACTATCAAATATGGTTCTGAATCATAACAGGTAGCTTGTTGTGTAGTTTTCACTAGAAAACTCTCAGTACCGCGCAGTTCGGGGAGTGTGAGCAAGTAAGTTACATAGCACACAAACGAAGCCTCTGTAAGCATACAATTGTGGCCCAATACCTTTCCGTCGCTCGTAAGCTTCGAGGCCACAATATTGTGACGAAGCAGCAAGGTTCACAGAGTCGACCACCGGGCTCTAAAGCGAGGAATATCCCAGTTGAGTACTCGTATGACCTAAATACATGGAAATGCACAATGTTGACTCCATTGGCGCATTGATCGTGCGTTTGGCGGAGCTCTCCACCGCCGCAGATTAAACTATTGCTGGTGGAATTAACTGCGGAAGAATGCACCAGAATTTGGAGTCTATGAACTCATGATTTTATGATCCCAAGAGGGGTCGGACCTTAGTGCTCAATGATCTCACAATCACCCTTGCGACAACACATGCTGGGCATTAAACAGTGTAATGCGTTGCAAGGCTTGCCTCGCTTGATCTTCACGCCGAGAACGGGCCGCTAAGCACAGAATGACGTCACTAATCGACGCGTCTGGAAGCAGAGCACAATGCTAGGAGCAACGCAAAGAATGAAACAGCGCTTACGATGGAGCTTGCTGTGACAAAACAGCAGAACGCTGACGTTGACACCCCTTTTTACAGAGAGTTACGCCCCGCCTGTCAAACTGTGTTTTCACCATGGCTGACCAGCAGGTGCGCCCAATAATAGAAAGCCTTTCACTTCTCTCAGCACTAGGGGATTGGCAGTAATATTGTTATCAGTTGTGTTCCACTGCAGACCGAAAGAGCTTACCAAAAGCAGAAGGGGGTAAACCAGGGGTGCGCTCTTTGATCAGTGCTAGGCGACCGCAGTCTCGCTTGAATCGAACGTGGAACATTGCTGGCCTTTGAAGAGATGTTTCACTCCTACTGCGCAGTCTAGTAATTTCGTCCCTTGGGTATGACATATGTTCGGCCTTGAACAAGAACGTTGAGTATTGACGATCATGACAGCATTTATTACAGGTTCCGCAAGCCAGCGAAGAAAGTACCAGGCAAGTGCGGATTGCGTTATTACAAGAATGTAGGGCTCGGGTTCAGGACGCCAAAGGAAGCTATTGAAGGTGTGCTGTTTTGCGCCGTGCACACCGAAGTCGAAGTCTGGGCAAACTACATCTGTTGCTGAAGATATGCAAACAACTTTTATAGTTGATTCATTGTTCCAGCCACTTTTTCAGCAGTTCCTGGACATCGGAACTATGCCTTTCCGTCCACAAGTGACATGCAGTCCACGTTGCTTCCGCCGGAAATTTGGAATGGATTCTGCACCCCGTACATCCGAGCGTCCTTTACAGGTACTTACATCGATAAGAAGTGCCCTTTCACCGGCAACGTCTCGATTCGAGGCAGAATTCTGTCCGGTGTAGTGAAGTCTACAAAGATGAAAAACACCATCATTGTACGACGAAACTACTTCCATTTCATTAAGAAGTACCAAAGGTATGCGCAATTAGCTCGCACAGTTGCTTTTGGAGTACACCTGCTAGTTGTCAACTCGTTCGTTCAACAATGCTGGCAAGGGATGAACCAATATGATCAACCACCTGATACAGTGATGAGACTCGTGGATCTGATGCCAGTTCAGTATCGCATTACATGAAGTGAACTAGATGTCCGTAGCAGATTCGTCCACAAACGCTCGAGATCAAAAATCCCCAATTTAGCAGACCTTGTTTGAACATATGCATCACATTTGGCAAATGACGAAGTCTTATGATCAACCACCTGATACCGTGATGAGACTCGTGGATCCGATGCCAGTTCAGTGTGGTGTTTGACGGCCATGTCTTACCATACTACAAGATTTTGACGTTACAATGGAGTGCAGGTACGAGAAGCGTCATTCAAACACGCCAGCACACATTTCACCGTGCTTCCGCTGCAAGGAAGGGGACAACGTAGTCATTGGCCAGTGTCGGCCACTAAGTAAGACCGTTAGGTTCAACGTACTGCGCGTCATTCCACAAGGGTCTACAGCAAAGAAGAGTTTCGGTGCCTTCTAGAGTGTGCAGTGTTCATAGCTTGGTTGTAACCTCTTTTCCCCTGGTAAGCTTGATAGTATAACCCGTCAACATAGCACAAGCGAAACTCTTAGCTCAACTCCTGTCGAGAGATTCCGCAAGCCAACTGCAGCTGAAACGTTCTCACGATCTGCATGTTTTGCGTGTGTTATCGTAGATACTATCGTGCAATCAAAACACGGAGTTGTCTCAATTTCTAGTCCAGATCAGGGTGTTATGTGCGACATTCCAGACATTTCGGGTATCAAGCGAAACACCTGACAGAGGCTGTCAAGTTTGGACTTCAACGTAGCACACGTTTCGCTACCATCAGAGCTTAATCTGCGGTGCAGCGCGCTAGCAACCTGAAGCGTTACACCACACGCCTTTAGCCACTGGTAACCGTCCGGAACCTGACAGAGATTACATATAACATCCGCGAGCGACTGCGAGGCGTTCGCGGAAAGCGACGTCACAAGGCCGCGGAGCGATCCGCACAGCACGTCCCCCAGAGCGCGCGCGTCCCTTGAACGTATCAGCGCGCTCACTGCGCGCGCGCTGCATGTCAGCATGCAAAGCAGATCGAGGACTACCGTCGCGCAAAGCGACGTCTCGACGAGCAGGGCCGCAAGCGCGGCGAACATGCGCGGCGTGCCCACCCTACCCGCGAGCGCCTCAGATTCCGCGAAGACAGCAGCGGTCGCCAAAACCCTACAAAAATTTCGCAAGATTTTTTGAGAGGCCCAGAGCAACAGCAGTGCATCCTCGAGCTGAGGATTACGTACACGCACGCGTTGCCTGGCTCAAACGAAGAATCGGAAGCTGTATCTGTGATTCACTCGCTGCAATTTACATAGTCAGCACCGAGGCCGAAACGCGCAGGCGGCCGTTTTAAATACGTGGTTTCCGGCAGCTGTGGAGGGGTGTCCCGGCAGAAGCCAGCGGGATGTCACGTGCGAGAACTGCAGACCGCGCTGACCCGTACGGGTATTTTTTCTAAAAGAAAAACAACGTTTTCGGCCAGAAATTCAGTACAACAGTGCATGGCGACGAATTCCCGAACTAATGTTGAATCCTATCCCTTGTTATTGTTAATGGGTGTTGCGGAATTCATTTTGTTTTGGCCATCGCCGCCTCCTATATCTGTCGTTGGTACCGACGGAATGATGACGTGGCTGAACGTGAGCATCACGGGCTTTACGAAGTAAGTCCCGTATTCGCATAGGCGTCGAATCGTTCTTTTGGATTCCACTGAGAGTTACCCGTTTCTGAGATAAATAGCACAAGCGTTACGCATTATCCGGCGGGCCTTTGGATTAGGTACAGCAAATGTGCTTCAACTCAATTTCTTGGGATTGAATATTGCACAGGGACGAAGTATCCAACACAAATAGATTTAAAACGTGCTTGCTAAAACACAGTCCTGGAAGCTTCTGTCGAAGGTGTGGATGTGCCACCGCAGCCCCATCACATCTCGTCGAACAAGCACTTACGTACCCTGGCGTTCGACGCCCCGAGGGGGAATAACGAGGGTGTGCACGCGTCACGACGGCCATGTCTCTCCGAAATATCGAGGTGTCGGTGACTGAGTGCGGGAGCTGTTAGCACCAGTAATCCGGGGACGCACATGGTGAGCTCATGCGCGGCCTCGAGTTTCCATGCCGCGGGTGACGCCGCGGCTAAAATCGTGGCTACATGGCGCTCCGCGATAGCGTGAGGCTCGTCAGCCTCTAGGCGAGTCGGCGGCGAGAGGCGGGCGCAGGGGTCGCCCGTGTGCCGCTCGAACACCCCACCCTTGGGCGATCGAACGGGTGCGGGGGTGCACTTTCGAGATAACGCGGGGCCGTCGCGCGGATGGTAAATCGGAGGCCTTGCGCGCGGGGCTGCGCCTGGATCGCTGGGTAACGCGGGGGGGTTTCGAAGCTCAACAGGAGGCTTCGAGAACATTCCCGTCATCGATTTCCGGAACCGCGCGCGGAACTGCGCGCCTTTGAAGCCGCAATTTAGCCGGGCTTGTTCGCTGGAAGCTTGAAGTGCCGCGCCTGCTCATAACCTCGTAAAATCGAACTCCCGCCGGCAAGCGCAGCTCAGCGCTTAAGTGCGATACCGATTCGCTGCGATAACCAGCGATGGCCTAAGTACGCGTAAATTGTTACAAAAATGTTCGCGAACAGCTTCGAGAAGGCTCGAGCGCTTTCTCCATTACAACAGGATGCTCCTCGACGTTATTTATTATTTTTTCACCGCGTGCGATGCGGTGTGTGTGAGATTTTGAAGATTTGGTGGATCTGGGAGCTTCATGGTGGAGACGCGCACATGCATCCGGCGCGTCCGCGGACAAGCGCGTTCGCTGTCCGCGGGGAGCGCGCCTTGAGCGCGGGAGCGTCCGGGCGGCATCTCCTCGCGCCGCATTGATCCCGGGCTCTCCTGGCGCGGGCGCGGCTTGGGTTCCCGTTAAATTCGCCTGCAAGCCACGCTAGTCAGCACCCGTTGCCGCTCTACAGCGAGCTCACTCCAAGTCAGCAGCGACACGGTGCGACGCGTTCGACCGAATTACAATGACTCCGGTGCCTATTTCAAGTTTTCCTCAATGATATTCAACCCGTAACTCGCACGAACTGACGATCGAGGTCGCATGGGTGTCCGGAATCGAAAGGCGCCAAATCCGTACTAAATTCGATTGTTTGTTGACCGCTATAATGTCGTACACATAGTGGTTCGCGGCTTCATGATCTATCATTCAACCCTGAATCAAACTCGCTATAAATCAACCGCTTCCACGTATACCCACCTAGTGCGCTCCACTTAGAGGATCTGTCTTTTTCAACAAGATGCGGTCGCCACGCTCTCCCGAAGAACATAAGGCGGTACTGATCTTGTGTTAGGGTGAATATGCGTCGATTGTTCACCATAGCTGCTTTACCTGTCACTTCATCGGAGAAGATTGTTAAGTCCTTGCTGAATTCCCCTTCTACAACGTCGCATCTGCGACTATCTATCGATATTTGGTTCGGGACTAGATTAACAATATGCAGGGCGGTGTTACGTCCAAAAAGAGCGGAAAAATGCTCGCCCTTGAATAAGTTTTAGCTCGCGTCCTGGCCCAAAACTGATTTCCAGTACCCTAAATTTCACAAAAAAAAGGTTTGTCTGCGAAGGTTTGGCGCCTGACCTATTCACTCAGCGCAGCATGCAAAACAGTTGGCACAGCAAAAGTGTAATGATTTTCAAGGCTAGATATCTAGATAATACTCGACGGGCCAAAACTCGCTCCCCCTCAACCTGTCAATGCATTTTCACACTTCCACGCATTGCTACTCACAGCAGACACTGAAAGACGCGTCGCGGCCAAAGCATAATTCGAAGGACCGGTACCTAGGCTAGCAACATTCATCGCCTGTGCACCTCAACGCGCGGCCCTGTGCGGTTTAACTCATACGCGAGGGCCACTCTAAAACGGTGATGTCATTTCGGCCATCACAGTGAATCTGAGTACCGAAGCACAGTCAGTTCACTTCAGCTCGGCCTACGATAACTCGGTTTCACGATAACTCAGTCTCGCGATCACTCGTCACACTATAACTCGGCACGGTCAAGCAGTCACTGCTACTGTCGTAAGCATACTGTACTCTGAAAAACATCAAAGAGCACAGTTGTTTTTTTCTGCTCTTCAAGCGCTTTGGAAATGACCTCGACTGACAACAGAAGGCAGCAAAGCTACACTTTCAAACTCTCCGAGAAAGGTGTCTTCTAGATTTAGCGAAAACAGATGAAACGTTGACTGTTGAAGAGCTTGCTGTTGGAAAAGCGCCAAACCCTTTCGGATTTAATTGTCTGAGATCTTACTTTGTCGGTTTTATAGTGTACTCTTGAGTGACCTCACACGCACTCTCAACACTTGCAACAGAGCTAGCTAAGCATGTGAACGATTCTAGGGCCAGGTTGTTGAATACAGTGGAGCCGCCAAAACGTAGCACTGTCAACGGATTGAAACGTTCGGAAAGCAAGCTCATAGAACAGTTCCATGAGTACGTGTCACAGAACATCGGTAGATTTAGAGGTGACTTTCTGAAGCAGTTAGGAGAATCGTGTGACACAATTCACGATCTCAGGTGGGAAGATTTACACAACAGAACACACTAGCATTAATAATGTTGAAAGTAGATAAGTGTAACTCAATCAACATGCTTGATAATCGATACTGCGTACATACACCGCTCTTTCAACGTTCTATCAATTGACAGACCAACAAGTCGGCCAGAAGCATTGTCAACCGGAGAATCTGAGTTGCAGCGAACTCGACAACTCAGCTTCTGTATAACTCAGCCGCAGACCGCTGAAACTAGGGGTATGAGTTGAAGTGAAATGACTGTAACTGCAAGCCTTCCCCGCATGAACTGTTACCTAAAAGCTGCGACATGATTCAGGCAGGCTTTTTATCCTTTTCAATAGATTTTGTCACAAAAAAAATTGCAACCCACTCACCCCCATAAATTAAGAGCGGCGACACCTGTTACCCTGCATGGATCCGGTGTGAGTGGCAAAAGCACTGAGGGAGAGGTGGATCACAGATCTGGGGGAGGTTTGTACTTAGTGCGGTGCCATATTGCAAGGTTCGGAGGGTATCGTTTTGTGCCGTTTAGTATTCAATCGTGTGGTAGATTAGGCAAGCCGGCAGAGAAGTTGATTTGTGACTTGGCGGTATGTGCGAGAGCCAGCAGGAATGTTGACAAGGCACAGTTTCTGACCTTCGTGTGCAAGGAGATTAGTTCGTCGTTGATGAGGGGCAGTAAGCTTATCTTCAGGCGGTTTTCGGATCCTTTCGTCATAGGATCATCCACAGATTTCAGCAGGGAGCACAATTTCGTCTTGTGATTGGACTTGCATGCAGTTCCGGTTGAGTCAACTGCATGCTCGCTGGTTTCAACCGTGAAATCTGCTTTAGTTGCATGTGTAACTGAGCGGTGTTAAGTTTGGTGCAATGCTTGGGTCACTTTTGGGTTCAATTTTCTGAACATCTGATGTTGGCGGTTGTTGGCGGACTGTTCAGTGATGTTGCACGCTCTCTCAACAATGCTTACAGGAGTGGCCGTGCAATGGACGATTTGCCAGAAGGCCTGGACAAGCTTGCAGAGCAGTGGCGGGTGATTCATTCGATTCAGTGCAGCACAAGCTCTAACCACTCGCCGGTGGTAGACTTTTCGTTGAGCCCAGCAGGCAATACTGTTGCTGTTTCAACAGCATCAGAGCTAGTGGTTGCTCGAGAAACACCTCTAATGAAGGCCAGCAAGCCACCATGCTGTGCCATCCAGACCGGGCAGTCTTCAATTGCTGCATTCCGGCCAACACAATCTGCCAGCAAGCCACCATCTGCCTCGGCTCTTCTCGGAGTATCCACATCTGCAAGCCTAAAGTACACTGGCATTGATGTGAGCTTGCAGTTCTTGGCTGTATGGGATCAAACAAGCCTGGAAATCCTGAGTATTGGCGGCAACTCAGGATCCCTAACTGGAAGCAGACCATCAGCTTTGAATCCAGGTTCGCCTCCACCCGCATCATCACAACCCCAACCCCTGCTTCTTAGTTAGAAGAAGATCCAACAC
>JAULKQ010007371.1:0-13778 GCA_032356285.1 Smithsoniella earleae | reverse complement strand
TTACATGCATCTGAAATTAATTGAGCTCCCAAGCATCGCTGAACAAAACCAGTCATCCAGTCGGTACAGCTTCTTGAAAGAAATGAACCAAGAAACTCCTGTATGGTGGAATAATGTGTTTAGACTAGGGCACTACAGGCACTACTTCCCATGTTATGGAGGCCTAGACCGGCTTCAGGAGCCTGGCTGTTGACAGTGCACGGCAGAAATGTTTTGACCGTACGTAAACAATGCAATTGCTGTAGTACTCTGTCCTGAACGCCGTATTCGCTTCCACAAATGCTTCCCGTGCATGCACAACACCAAACTCTAGAAAGCAAGTTTACCCACAACATGTGCACAATGCAGTGCCTGCCATCTTACCATATGCTCACACCACTTATCTGTAGTAAATCCTTTCTCAATAATCACACAACGATTGCCTGGGGAGCCTCGGCTCATGAGCTCTAGCTCTGGGCTGCTTGTTTACTCGCCTGTGCACAGCCACAGCAAGGACACAGCAGCACAACTTGTGTGATCTACTTTTGACAACTTGACGTGTTCACACAGGCGGCTCCCAGCTGGCTCGGCCCTCCCCTGGCTCTGATTCACACCGCAATGTCACAAGATCAGCAGCAGTGTGCCATCCGAAGCTGGCCAGGCTCTCGTGTCCATACCGGGGCGACCAAAAGTACCTTGAGAAGTAGAGCTTCTGGTAGAAAAGCGCCAAACCCTTTCGGATTCAACTGTCTGAGATCTTACTTTGTCGGTTATATAGTGCACTCTTGAGCGGCCACTCTCACACTCCTGACAGCAATGTAGACACGCAGCATGTACGACACCATTGAGCGGGTCTGTCTGGAGACCAAACCGAGATGGTTTGGCAGGCTTCCTGCCATCATGCGGTAGGCTGTCCTGGGGCTGTTGTGGAGCTGAGCTGCTGCTCAAGAATGCAGTTCACAAAAATGAAAGCCAGAAAAGAGCCCTGTGGCTCCTTGATGTCGACCTGATGTACCCCTGGTAAGAAAGTTTGGCCTTGTGACTGGATATCTTACATTATGCAGCAAAAGAAGCATTCATAAATGATGAGGCCAAGTGCAGAGTGCGGCCACTTGCAGGGGGGTGCTAGTGCACTGTGGCATCCCCGAGATATTCTGCTGATGTGGTGACAATCAACACATCAAGATCCAAAGGATGTCTAGCTGTAGAAGGATAAATAGTGCACATTTATTATCTCAAAGTGTCATACTATCACTGGCAGCTTGAAATTCAGTGAATTCGAAAGCTGATACAGGATACAAAGAGTTGGCACGGTGCTTAGCTGCAAACTTGGGTTCACATTGATATTTGGTTTCAAACCAGGCACAGTCTTCAACGTGAAGATCTGAACGCTGGATCGAGCCAGCTTTTTGAGATGGAACAATGGAAGCTTTCTGGTACACCATTCCTTCGCTCTGTGTATGAGATGCGCTGTTCTTGGCTTCCTGTCTGTTGGAAATCACTAGTGGGTGATGTGGAGTTGTGTGCACAAGGCCAAAAATATGTGGAATTTCCAATGAATCTAACAAGCGATGATGAGCTTGGTTCCAAACAGCCTGAGTGCATGGGAGTGTAATGTTTACACGCCAACAGGGCTCAATATAGTTCAAAGCATCACTTCACTTTTTGACAGTTTTCAAGTTCATCCACGACCAAATTCCACGTACGTGTCGGTGGCGTTACTACCGCAGTAATGGTGTTGACTTCTCTGGCGCATGGTGTGATGTTTACTACCAAATCAATTTTTACTACCTTATCGGGTCATTTGAAGGACGAATTATGGTTGGAGCACAGTCGACAGAACGACTGTAGGATGTGTCGCGAAGTTTGTCTTACAGGTGGAAGTAAAATTACCCATGTCTTGCTTTTGCATGCTTAATGGCAGGACCCCGCAAGTGCCGAGCTTGCTGCTAGCTTAGAGATTCTGTTTTCATCGGCAAATGAGCAGTTAAAGCTCCTTGTCCGTTTAATACAGTGTGTGGCACCAATTACTCATTATCGGTGAGCCTACGGTTGTAGAATAGGCAATTTTCGACACGATTTACGAGTTTTTGCTGAGAGATTCGCATAGTGCCAGTGCTCGTGCTGGCATGTCGGGACGAAAACTCGCCAAGTGGCGTCAATGAGCAGCAAATGACATACCGAGGTCAAATTTAGTTCAGGAAGTCAAATCATGGTGTCAAAATTCGTGCAACTAGCCTAAGTGACGCCATACGCAAGCCTGGTGATGTGTGAAAGAACCAAATTACAAGTGTTGCAGGTGGAGTCAAGAGTTGCGGATGAACCGCTATCCAGCGAGTTTAACCTAGCTATATTGTCATCACACACAAATTCGGCACGCCGCTGCACAATTACCTGGCAGAGTGGCTCGCTCTGATTCACCAGCATAAGATATAACTTAATGCGCTGCTGAACGCCATTCACAGCGCAAGTAGAAACTAAAAAGAGGTAAAAAGCAACATGTGGATGAAACAGTTGTGCATTCGGCGAGCAGGGCGAATCGTGCGGGCAGTATGACGAGCTCGAGGATTAGCATGCTAGAAAAAGAGGAACCCGTCACCGACCGTGTTTACGCTATGTAAACACTCATAGAGTGTCGGATTCTTCAACTTTACAACATAAAACAATCTAGCGTGATATGTTGCAAAATTAGTAGTGAATGAGACGAAAAAAGTATCTGTACGACAATTGAACCCCGAAACCCCCGATTCAAGCTACCGCTAGAGCACAAAACTTCATTAAGGCAATTGTTTTTCCTGAGACCACACTTACATAGTACTCTTATCGTATTGTATCAACATACTTCGATATCATCGCGTTTGAAATTGGCACGTACAAATTTGGCTCTCACGAAATACATGTAATTGATCGGATCCAAGAGCTCTTTCCCTCAATGGTTGACCTACACGAATCAGATATTCATCCATACATACGCCCTCGTCCTACCATTCCTCCCTGCGAACAAATCGATCCAGTGATGAGTTATCGGTATACGACGGAGCAGCCCTAGATGACGCTGGCGAGGCCTCGCTCAGTGCATTCATGGATTGTTGGAATTTCGGGAGTTCAGTGAAGTTGAGCGGTTATTTGCGCGTGAGTAGGTGCTACTGAAGACACTTTGGTCCAGGGAAGCGGGTCTGTCAGGAGTGGACGGTTTCGGCCAGAACTGTGCAGGATGGTGAAAGAGATGTTTTTTAGGAGGTTGAAAGTCCGCTGGAAGTGCGTAGATGGTAGCGTGGGAAGTGAAATGTTCGCGCAAATGCGACGCAGCTGCCAACTGGATTCCAGTGAAGCCTTTAGCCCAAAACACGAGCTGAAATTACTCAAAGACGTGTTTGAGATCAGTCTATTGCTATCATGGATGTCCGTAGGGCGAGTGGTGCAGCACAGCCCCTTTAGAGCTCATTTGCAGCCTCTCTCGATATGACGGCCCCAAACCGGACCCAGTATCACCCAGTACTAAGTTGAGTGTGCTCATGGGTTTTTCATGTTCGCTCTCAAGCAACGCCTCAGGACGCAAGCACTAGCACTCATCCTTCAACAATATTAACTAGCAGTACGGGGTAAGCTGTGCATCATGCAGTTGACGTCAAGTCCAAGTGGATTTTCAATGGCCCGTCAGTGAATTGACATTTGCAGAAGCAAGGCTAAGATCTTCAAATAAACAGTATCTTTATGTTCTCTTCATCATATTGATTTAAGAGAGTTATTCTGAGCTCTAGTCCAAGATCTGCAAGATGAATGTACTAAGACGACAGCGTAACAAACTAAAGTATTTTTTCGAACACCTTCAGCCTCACTATTTCTTGGCTGGGCAGGGCGTTGTTTGTAATTCATATTATATATGCAATCACAAGCTGCGCTCTACGCTTGGGTTTGCATTTGACGTTGACGGAGTGTTGAAGAGAGGTGCGCAGGTTTGTTATTTCCACCATACATAAAGGCAGCAAGCGGGGACATCAACCACTGCTGATCGTTGTGAATTTAAAAGGGCTCTCCGTTCACACAGGCGATAGATACAGCAAGCGCGGCGATTCAAATGTGTGCATCGTATCCAACAGTATTCCTCACCAACGGAGGAGGAGAACCTGAAAGCTCAAGAGCTTATTCCTTATCAAAACTACTATCCAACCACCAGGTGTGAATATATTTGTTTTTGACTGTTCAATTGCCTCTCCATGCCTGGTACCGAGGCTCGCTCTTCGCAACCTGTAGCAGTTATGGAGTCACTACAGCATGTTCATAGCAGAGTTTCAAAGATATGTGTGCAACAATTTTCAAACACGAGACTCAAATTCAAAGTATGATCCTCTTAACTCACTGGCGGTACGAGGCTCGAATTGCCTCTCGATCCAAGTCATGATCACTGTCATCAACAGCTGCGCTCGTTTAGAACTGGCGCCACGAACCTACTCTGTACGCCAAAAAAATCCCCAAAACTTCGCACACGAAACTACAGGAAATTGAGACTTGTTGATTGCCCAAGTGCGCATAGGCAGGCGGATGAACATAAAGCTTCTACTGCCTATACCAGTCTGTATGGAAGGATGTTGAGACAGGAAAGGAAATGTAATCATAGTGCACGCTAACGAACCTAGCCATTCGCTAGTCTGTTCATTCAAACTATTCTCTGAACAAACGCTTGTGGTGCAGGTGAGCGCGAATCAAGTCATAATGTCTCATACGCCAATGCAAGAGCTTGTCTCAAAATTTTGTGATTCGCCAATACTCATAGTTGGTCGAGGAAAATCGTTGGCTGCAGCGAAAGCCTACGGCTTTACCAACGCTCTATCGACCACCGAACTGGCAAGTACCTTGGGCCCAGAAGCAGTACCATTCAGTAGAATTGAGCAACATAATGGCAGCATAAATAAACAAGTGCGTGTGCTTTTTTTTCGAGTGTCTATAGCCTCATAAGTCTTTTGGTTGCCGTGATAGCTATCCGTTGCCCAGATCCGTAACTTGGCCAAGACCCTTAGTATGTGTTTCTGTTCGTTTATGTGTAGCTTTTCTAGAATTTTATCGCGTCCTCGTCCTTTTTGGCACGAAACTAACGCCGCACATCTGAGACAATCCGTGCCAATCCAGCAGCTGGTTCCAGGGAATGACACTCATGGAAACTAGTCCCATCAGAGCAATAATGGTCTTCACGGATCCGGACGATTGGTACCGGGATTTGCAACTGTGCTGCGATGTGATGCGATTCAGCGGGCAGATCCACAAGCAGCTATCCAGCAAACCAAGCTTATCTGACGAGGCATGGCGGGCTGGTGTGACCGTGCCCATCTTCTTTGCACACGATGACCTGGTGTGGGCCAATGATTTTCCACTCGCAAGGTTAGGACTGGGCGCCTTTCGTCGAGCTCTTGGCGCTTTATACCGCGATTTAACCGGCACAGAGCTTCCACTGAAACGCATATATGGCAAGCCGACCACCGAACAATTCGAATTCGCGAGACGCAGACTTGATGCACGTGCACAAGCCAACGGTGTGCTCCGCTGGCTGAACACACGAGATGCATCATTCTGTCCTGTAATTCTAGACTGCAAATCGCTCGCGAATTTGGTTTCTGTTTCAGATTACTGCAGTGGTTCCAGTAGTTGAACTACATGAAGTTTATAACTGGAACTGCAGTGCTACTGCAGAGCCACTCGCCACATCAGAGGCTGTGCTCCGAAACAGTTGTTCACACGCGGCTCCAGCTCAAACGCTCGAAATCCCCGCTGAAGCGTCCACTTTCAAAGTAAGCCTATCTTCTGTCGATTGTTCGGCACTTTAATCCACTCAAGGCGGTTTTTCGCTCAGTTCCGAAGTAATCTGTCGCAAGTGCTGGGGCCTTTTCCGATATCCAGTCGACAGCAGCCGGGAGCTCAATTCGCCATCCGACACGGCTTTAGTACATTGAAACATAGAACAAATTTCTTACAAGCAGTTACATCTAAGATCAGACACTCACTCACACCCGTTATATTTCTATTGCAACGCCAACAACAACGGATGCTACCTCGCAGCAGATCCGTTGCTCGCCCTCATGTACAATCTGATTCAGATCGGGTTCGAGGAAGATATGAATCGCTGGTATCAAGTAAGGTTGTTCCTGATGAGAATCAGATAACAGCGCATCTTCAGCAGCAAACGAGTGTGCTGGAAGACGCCACAGCAAGAGCAACTTCACATAATGTTCTAGTCCCTTGCAGATCACGTATGAGTAGAAGTAGAGTGCATTTTCCATTAAAACCGAGGTTACTATTCCTGTGCTTCTCGCGAAACCGTAGCGTTGGCGGCAAAAAAAACTGTTCGTTGCGGAAAGCTCACTTTTTCAACGCGTATGTCAAACTAACAGTAGTCCTTGGGTACAATACTGCCATTCCTTTGTATCCCATCCTACTAGGGACGTTGCTCAATCCAGGGTCACGCAGGTAAGTGATCCGCTGTCAGTCTCTAGATCTACCAGCGAAAATGCAGTTGACTTCACCAAAATTTAAAGTCTCATCACGATACGGAGACTGTGCTCCTTGCTGGAACCCTTGGCCGGTCATATTGGGTAGAGATCCAAGACTGCTGGAAAATAAGCCTGTTTTTCCGAATCATTGTACGAAAATGAAAATAATTCACAAATCAGCTTGTCTGCTGGCTTTCCTAATCTACCGCAGGTTTAGATGCAAATTGGTGCAAGTCTGTGGCCCTTATTTCCTGCAAGTGATGCCAATGCTTCATCTCGTCTAGCATATCATTGAGGGTCATCGCCAGCATATCCCGTCTCCTGTTGGATACTCCTCCAGCCTGTGAGACTCTCTTCAAGTGCTGCTAGGTCAGGTTCCACACCTGTGTCAAGACAAGCTTTGTGGCACCCGTATCGCACTTGAATTTGAATACAGATGTGGTGGGAGGTACCGGGGGCAATCATGCTATGTCAGTAGCACATGGCATCGTTGGGGTTCACCCCTCCAGTGTGGCATCAAGCAGGAGCCTGTGTGCGTTGTGTAAGGTTGGAACATTGTGTAACATTGAAGAACATGTTCTGCTATGCTGTGTGATCCGTTCTTCACCGTTTAGTAGCCAAATTAATGCACCAATGGTATCGTTTGTGTTAGAGGTACAACTGCGTTACCGTCAGTAATCTATGGCACGGTAAATCCCTCTGAATGTCTTCACTATTCATGCCAAGTTTCGAGGTAAATCAGTAGGAACTACTCAACATGTGGTCACCGTAGCGATGTAGAGTACGAGTAGCCAAACATCAGTAGTCGTAGTTGGACAGTAGTTGAACAACAGAGGCCTTGCCACTTGCCAGCCCCTGGTAACCACTTGCACAGGCACTGTTGATCTACCCTCCATATCAAATGTTTAGGTCTTACAATGTGGTTAACTACAGATCATAACTGTCAGTGGCTTTCATACCGTACTAAATACCAAGGTTCGCTGCATAATGCACAATGCTAGCCTGTGGCAGTGAAAAAATGAATGAAAATGATGCTTTGTGCACATGGATAGGACCTGTACGGAGCCTTGGTGATGTTTTCGTCCGTCTTGGTAGTACATCCAGCGACCCCTTGGATTATATCATATGGTTGCGACACTTTAGGTCGTAGGAATGGCCACGGATTTCGGCAAGGAGCACAATTTCTGTTTTGTGATTAGAGTTGCATAAAGTTTCGGTTGAGTCAACTGCATGCTTGCTGGTTTGATGCCTGAAATGGCCTTAATTGCATCTGTAACTAAACAGTACTCTATGGAAATTCCAGAATACATTCAGGCGATAGAATTGGTATCAGCTCAACATAATTTAAACAGAATGTCTGATTGGTTGCACTCAAACGACAACTGCTTCATGTCAACACCACTGTTTGTGACTCCTCATGCCACATGCACAAAGTACTGAGTTAATCAAGCAGGGTCTACTTTTCCTCACACACACAATACAGCAAGTAATAGTCCTTAGGAATAGACACTGCACTGTCAAGGGCGATAACCATCAGTGTGCCATAGATCCGGCAAAAAATGATGTATGTGGCTTGGTACAAAGTATCTGGCTGGAAAATGAGCTGATCATGATTGCAGATGTTGTCTGGGATACTGGAGCGGTGATACTCCGATGGGAACCATATGCTTGAAACATCATTCTGCTGTCACCTGAGGGCTGTTATGGAAAGAATTTGTTGAATTATGATTCTTCCATTCATCAGATTTGAGCATTGCCAACAATGGCCTGTATGGGACACAGTGAACACATCAGCAGAGGCTCTAGCATGGAGTCCACCCTACTGAATGTGTAAGGAAGGCACGCAGATATGTGGATGGCCTGGGTGTACCTAGATTTTGCTGCAGAGAACACTGGTTGTAACATCTTGAATGATAATGAAGAGTGCCACTTTGTCACAAGGGTCAGCATGTGTTCAAATGGTTCAGTACAGAGTGAACACAAGAGATGATTAGGCTTACAGGGTTCTTGTCAAATTGAGTGATTCGATATGCTGGAGTAATTTCCACAACCTTCCAACAGTTATAAACCACACAGACATCTCTTCTACGTTACAAGATCTAAATAAAGGAACTAAATCAGTCATCTCTTGGGACATGGGGTACTAAACCCTGTTTCACCTTGCCTAAAATTGAGATGGGATGTGATGGTGCTGCAACCTTGAGGGTGAAAGCAAGTGGTAGCCCTCTGTGAATGAGAAGTAGACCTAGCCTGTGGAACTCTACAGAGATCTTGCCTCCTGCTGAACACTCATCCAAATAAGAAAATAACCCATTGATTGAGAGGAGTTTTCAAGTGAGTTCCAGTTTGGTGCAGGATTTTCCCACGTTGAGCCAATTTACATGATTGGGGATAATCCTGCAGTGGATATCAAGGGAGCAAATGATGCTGGTCCACCATGGGCCTCTGTTTTGGTGCGTACAGGTGTTTTCCAAGGTGAGGGGAATCACGAGAAGTGGCCAGCGAAAATTGTAGCAGATGACGTCGCAAATGCTGTCAGTTCCGCTCTACTAGACAGCACCAAAAAGTAGATATACGCCCTATTCATGTTGTTTCAGGCACGGTTGCAGCATGATGTAATTCACCGCATATGTACATATGTTGATGTACGACCAAACATCTCCGAGGCAGGACGTAGCAAGTCGAAACCAGTGCGTTCAGGTATTCGAAACAACTTGGCTACAAGTCACTTGGACCGGCCATATGAAACCAAAGTCTTTGATTTTGTTTTTCGTGAATATACTGATGCCTCATTGCGGAGCTGATGACCTTCGCTTACATCAAGCAACTGCTTCCCAACGACACATGGTTCGTCAGTTGACGCTAAAAGCGACTGTGCACAGCACACGTCAGGAACATCTGGCGTATATACCTGGCCTCCACTCGAAGGTTTTTGCGTTGTGAAAGGAAAACTTATACGCTGTATTGCGACGAATGGCGTTATCCGTGAGGGTTGCCGTACGAGCATACCTGAGTCTACTCCTGTGCCCCAACTTGCAAGCTGCATCTATATCACGGACTCGTCTAATTAAGTATCATATGAACGAAAGAGCCTGTGAACGATAGTGTGAGGAATCATTTGTTTGTATTTTGCCTGGCAAGTTTGCTAGCATTGAGATCGAGAGTGAGCAACAGGAGCACAAAACAGCTAGGGCTCATGGACAATGCGCGAAGGTGAAAAGGCGGCATCAACAACGAGGAATCAATGCTTGCTTATTCTACAGCACCCTGAGCATCTTGTGGCTGAATGAGAATACAAATCAGCGTTGCAATGTCCTGAGCGAATTCAGTACATGCATTCTGTACATGAGAAGACAATGCGTCAAAAATATCGAATCTTCTGTCCCCCTGCGTTCACCAACAGTAAGAACGTAACAGCAGATTCCGAGTGAACCCCAAAACTGTTTCTAAGCTACGTTATGGAACTCGCCGCACGCTCATTGGTCGTCGCCGTACTGCCAAGAGCTCACATCCGGAAGTGGTATGCGAAGGCGTGCATGGCCGAGAATGCCGTGAAAATCGAGATATCCTGTAAAAGGTAATACTGTTGATGGCCGCATAAAGTAGAAATCGGTTACTCGACTTGCACAGACTGCTGTAGTCCTGAACAACGGTGCTCGTGAGAGGTACTATTGTAAGAAGCGCTGTTTCTGCGAGCACAAGGACGGTGTTTGGAGGTAAATGACTACCCATCATAATCATGGCACTGGTTTCTTGACTTTCAATCGCGGGTGAAAATGTTAATTCAGTATGGTTCAGCGCGCTATGTGAGTTTATCCACAAGCAGCACGTCTTACCGACAAGAAAAGTATCGCTTCTTGAATTATCATATATTGAATGAATTTCTAGTCTCATATACATGAGCAGTTCCCCGCATTCAGGTCCTACGTTCCTTTCGTTGTTGTTGCCCTGGCACTCATCTGATCATTATCAACGCTGAAAACTCTCGATACCAGTGCTAGACCCGCGATTGCATCTTTTCGGTTATTTATCGGCCCTCCTTGGTTGAATCGAGCCCGTCGATACCAGAGGGGTGTAACATGTGTTGAGAGTAAGGTGCAGGATTATCACAGAGTTCAGGCTTGACTCTCGCCGCAAGAACAAACAAACAACATTCAAATAATATGCTACAGTTCGTCACTCAAGTTCGGAAGTACCTTCTTATAGGCAGCTTTGATTGACATGCAGGGTCAAGAGAGGAATGTGTGCTTCGAGAGTGCAAAGCGGCAGAGATGCTGCATCATGCAGAACTTGTGCAGCCATTGCTCTGTTTTTGCTGTCAGTCAGTGTATCAATAACCGCGAACGCACAGTCTACATCAAGGGAAGTCTCAAATGCGGCCGATTTTCAGCAAGCTGTAAAGGACGGTGTACCTCACGTTGTTCTCACAGATCATATTGATATGAGAGATAGCCCGAAGTTTTCGGACTCGACAACACAAGATGCGGGAGTGATTGCCATTGTGACGAACTCTACAACTAGCGCCCGCACTCGGTCGATACGGGTGATCCCCGCTTCAGTGATAACTGCTTAATTAATTTGTCGAGTCCAGGCTGCAGAAGTAGCTGGGCGTTCAGGGATAACTTCTTCCCGCACCTGTTAGGTGTCCTGGATGTGCATGTTGCTCAAAAGCACAGTACCTAGCTCTTTCTACACTTGTAATTCATTGGACATGTCTCAAACGCTTGTGCAGGGTAATTGTGCTACGTATACTCTACCAGCTCCGCTAGATCCTCCCCGAGGTCCTGGGCCGCAGTGCGTAATTCGAGTGAAAGAAGATTTCATGGAGACTCTAAGTGTGGGATCCAATGTCTGGCTTTCTGATTTGTACGTCATCATTGACAGCGGTGGAGAGAAGAACCATTCTACACTTATTGGCGTTGTCAACGGAGATGTGTACCTCACTGGCATGACATTCGTCGGGGACGGCCAGAAGGCCCGAGCAATCGACGTTAAGTCAGATCGAAAAGCTTATATATCAGGTGCTTAACGGATCACTTCGATTCAATTTTGTCCCAATCTGTATTCCGATACAGCCGTTGGAACTTTGCCGTGCAGACTCTCGCTTCACAGGATTCGCCAAAGACAGAGATGGAGTGATGCGTCTGGAACCGGGAGCCGTAGCTACTGTTGTCAACTCAGTCTTCGACAAGAATCAAGTTGCCACAAACGATGAGACCAAGGTTGCAGCTGGCCCCGTTGCTGGGCTCAAATGGGACACCATTTCCAAAGCAGCGGCGATCAGGTTCCACAACTGCGAGTTCGGAGAATTCAGCGCAGCTGTTCAGGCCGAAGTTGCAGTGGACAGCTCCGATTGCCGCGTGTTCACAAACACAGAGAAGCCCAAAGTCTTCGACCTGCAAGAGCGCCGCGTTGTAGACCCTTGGTACCTTGTGGCCAGACAACCAAGCGATGCGCCTGGAGAGGACTTATTCAAGGACATTCCTTTCCCGTCTGAATCTGATTCCTTCTTCACGCAAGTCACATCCGAACAGACAGGCACTGGTCTCCGCGTAGTAGTGCCCGCGCCTTTGCCAGACGGCACAACGTTCTTAACCCGGGACCCTTACAGCGACAACGGCGACGAAGGATTTTGGAGTACTCAGAACACTGTCATTATCGCCGTTGCGTGCGCGGTGGCGCTGTTGCTGAGCGCTTTGCTGGTAGCGCTGTATTGCTGCTTCAGATGCCGGCACAGGGACAACGGCATCAGCGAGACTGTGCGCAGCGCTTCTCTTACGAGCTGTACGAATTACCCTCACTGCATGGTGACAGGGGCTGATATCCCGTGGACGTGCAGGTTGATCCAAAGCAAGGCGTAGCTGGTCAGTGGCCGCAGGATGCTTATCACCCACAGTGGAACCATGTCCCACAAGGTCATTACCAAGGGCAGTACCAAGAACAGTACCAAGGGCAAATGGCGTACGGCAGCGGTCCCATGCGCCAGGCTTCTGCGAATTCAAGCCGGCATGGCCCGTACGGCGGTCAGCGTTACGGCACCCCACTCGGTGGTGTCTACAGCCAGGCGTCGGAAATGGATAGCCCAGGTCTCGCACCAGCGCACTCGGGGCAGGGTTCTCAGATCACACCTCAGAAATCTACAGATTCCCAGCCTCGGTTTGAGCGCTCGATGCCATCTCCCTTCCACCCTCAGGCTGCCCCTACCCCCGGAGACGCTCCTGCCCCTAACCCCGATCAAGGGCCAGCCTCTGGCGAAACCCCCCCACAGCATCCTAAGGACACCCCCCCAGGCACGGGGCTCAGCCACCACGTCGATGTCAACGGGAACGCTGCTCCAGCTCCTGCTACCCCGAACACCACCCCCCTTGAGGGGGACTCTGACGGGCCCTTCGCCACTGCTGTCCCACCTCAAGCAACCTCCACTGCTGCAGCTTCGTCCGTAGCCAACGGCAACAGCATGTCCCAAGCCAGAGCTTGGCCTCCCGCCCCAGCCATCAAACCACCCAAGCCCCCTGCTGCAACCTACGTCTTCGAACAGACTGTCTGTGCAGACACGGACGTTGCAGAGTTTACTCACGAGAAGGTCACAGATATGCTGGAGGATGTCTACGCTTCGAAGGAGCTCTTCTTGAACAGGTGCTCTCAGCCATGCTTCTACAGCTAATGGGCTCGAAAAATGCAAGTTGAACGCTCAACGACCTGAATAATTGTTAATTAGGATAACTAGGTTAAACCTAGATAGCAGAATTTAGGAGTCCCTCGCTATCCCCGCTGCCCACAGCCAGGCGTAGCCGCCATTACACCACCTTGGCCCCCTGGTAATCACTCATGCAGATCCAGTGAATCTGCCCTCGATTTCTATCTCACCATCTACCTGTAAACGTATCTAATAGCGCACTACAAATACTCTTATGCATTTGTTACTCGATGTATTGTTACTGTTAGACCATCGCCGATAAGGTAAGCTTTGGATGCGTAGAGCTGAATGACTGAAACTTGGGAATACCAGGGTAATCCAAGATAGCAGAAGACTTCAGGAGTCTGTGTTTACCCCCGTGGCTCTGGGCTCTTACGAGTTTCACTGACTCGCAAGGGAGGTGAGTCCCTCTGACTCTGTGCCAAAACGAAGCACTCAAACTTGAACCTACAAACTGGAGATTCTCCGTGTTCAAGCCTGCTTGATCAGTACTGAATCCTCAAGCTCGCCCAGCCCACTGTCCCAGCTCGCGAGTAGCTTCCCAACATGTTATTCGACGAGAATATGCTGTGCTGTGCACACCCACCATGTGGTTGTGCCGCCTACATCACTTGTCTGTA
>JAULKQ010007360.1:0-13780 GCA_032356285.1 Smithsoniella earleae | reverse complement strand
TCAATGTATGGAAGTGGTACTGGATTGGTGATGTACTATTCCTGCAGTTCTCGAAAATGAAACACAACACCACCTGGAAACACACAGAGAAGCCAAAAGCAGAACTTTGTAAATTGCATAAACTTGTGACGCGCGGGTTGGTACAGCAACCCATACTGTTGTACAATTTATGGCAACTTTTAGATTGGTGAAGGCAACTCAGAGTCACTGCGGCTTGAAACCTGGGGGTTCGATAAACTTGTCAGATGCCAAGCCTGAAGTTTTATGTGTTACAGCCTAAGTGGTAAGAATCACTTACTATGGATATGTATATCTATTCAACTCCCTGTCGGATGAGACGACAGCACCGTGCATGGATTGTCCAAGCTTCATCATTTTCGGCTGAAAACATTAAGTTAGAAAGGCATGTCACAAACAGACAAGTCACAAACTCAGTGACTGCAAAACCACTGAAGAATCTATTGACAATTGTTTTTTCACGCTTGCTGAATAAATGGCGCTCACACTCGGCAATTAGTTTACCCGACTATACCAAATGGAAGTCGAAACCCGGCAGGCACTTTGACAGCCAGCTCCACTGGTTGCGCTGTGCAAAATTGTGCCAATCTCTGCTGTAGCACGTTAACTTACTGTTGGAGGTGACTGTGTGCCTGACAAAGTTTCATAGTCTACGTGAGTCGGCCTCAACCGAGGGTCTTGAAATTTATCCAGCGCATGGCACTCATCGTGCACCATCTGGATGTACGAAGCACATGGTCATTCAAAAACCATGATTACTTTGGAAAATTGGGCAATTTCTTGATGCATTGCTGCCACTGACCATGTGAACGGACAGCTGACATCAACGGAGGTACCGGAAAGTGTGAATCAACACGGAAGCTGGTTTCACTTGCCAGAACTACAGTAACATCTTTTGTGCACAGTATGCACAATGCAGACATGCCTGGCAGAAGTCCCAGGTAGCTATGAAATTCAATTTTTCATGTGCTCTGATCCAAAATGACAAAATTGCAGGTTAACCAGGGACTCTTCAAGATGTATCAGGTGGAGGTGTTATCGAAGATGCCTGTTATGCAGCATTTTCTATGGTGTTCGCTGATGCCTTTTCCAGGGAGTTAGGGATTGCTGAGAATGATATGCATGTTCAACCTGCCAGACATTTTTCTTGTTGAGCCCAACCCCTGTTGTGACGATTAGAGGAGTTCAAGTCCTGGCTGAAGAAACGGGAGCTGTGCAGCCATATGTTCGCTACTGTAGTGTTCCTGGGGAATCTTTGTTATGCTTGTGCATTTTCTCATCTGAGTTTCCGGCTCTTGTATACTAAGAACATGCCAAGTAGTCAGTAGGCCGGAAGGTTGTTTTCTTTTCTCACATTCTGGTTTTGCAGAAATGGCGTTTGCAGGCCATTTTGCATGCAATCATTTTAGTTGTGTCTTCAAATGCTTCATTTCCTTTTGCATTTTTGCTTTACATAGCGCGTGATTACATGCACAGAGCTATTTGTAACATTGTGATTCAGACCCTTACGGAGTCTGGGTTCAAAAATGAATGAGCTGGTAGATGGTTGTTTTTTGAATCAACCTGCTTGGTTATGTAAGACACTGTTGTTCAACGTGCTGTTTCATTGTTGGCCCAGCATTCGGTACTTTCTTCGTTGTAATGACATATTTTGACACTGTTGTTTGAAGGCAGCACGGGAAATCATTCACGGCATGATTGTCATTGATTTTGTGACAGGAAAACTGTGATGTTTCATCTGTAAGGCTGACAACCACTGTCAAGGCCATTTTTGAACTTGCTTCTGGAGCATTCGTGAATGTTCGTCTCCCGATTGCGAAATCTGTCAGTCAGCTCCAATTGCGAGCCATCAAATCAGAAACTCTGCACTAGGACGCTAGTGACAAATACCGCTAGTGCCAAATGTAGGACGATCAGCCGTGTACAGTTGAGTCTACACTGAGTTTATAAACGACCTGCGGGCAGTAGGTTTGCAAGAGGAGATTCCAATTAAAACAGTGATACACTCTAACTTGCTCGAAAAGTGATCTCAATTGAAGCTTCTGGACCATACCATCTGGAGATGAAGCTTGCAGTGCCGTGATTCTGAACTGCCAGTAACAAGATACAGTACTGCGCTGACCAATTGGAACAACTAAAAAACAATGCGAAGAGCCAAGATACTAATATGACCAAAACGCTATTCGTAGATGCCGACGAAGTGAGCACTCATAGCTCAAACGTTAAGTTGGTTGGATTGGATGGCTACGAATGAGCCATCGACTGCAGGACTCCGAGACACTGGAGAGTGGTAGCATATCCTCAAAAGATCCTCTGGAAAGACCAAAAGCTTCTGGTAGGCGGCAGCCATCGTACAATGGCACTGGAGCTGTCCAGGCGAAAGCGTGTGTGTTTTCGGGGGTCTTGGGTGAAACGCATACCAGAGTGGCAGGATTTAAGGAGTTATTCAAAAGACTCGAAACAGTTTTCCCTGACAGAAGAAAGGTTGAGCCTAAACTGAGGGATGGACCCGGGGGGTTCTCTTCCCTGTCAAGAGCACTAGCGCCGGGGTCCGGAACCGCAGTGCTGGTGATTGGAAACCCCCAGAAGACTCTTTCAACCGCTGAACAACAAAAAATGGTGGATTTCATCGTGGATGGAGGATTTATGGTCGTAGCAGCAGGAGAGGGCGGTTTCCAGGGTAGCAACATGAACGACGTTCTCAAGCTCTTCGGCATAACCGTCAACACGGATGTAGTGCTGAGGTGCATGTTGCATAAATATTACCATCCAAAGGAAGCTGTCATTCCAGACGGTGTCGTTAACCGTAAAGTTTCACAAGCAGTCAAGAGCAACAAATCAGGTGAAGCCTGGATCGACTCTCGCTTGATTTTACCTATGGTTTCCGTGTCCAACACTGCAACAGCAGCCATATCAGCTTTTCAGATCCCTCCGAACATTGCAATCTAGGAAGCGTCTAGAGGTTGCAGGACACCGTTCACAGAAACATGTGTCATCTGCAAACGCCTCGGATGGGCTGCTGGACTCCGGTATAGAGTTTGTATATCCGTACGGGTGCTCTCTAGCTCTGGAGGACCCGGCAATACCGCTGCTGTCTAGTGGCAGTGTCTGCTACCCAACCAAAGCATGCATCGCAGCAGTGTCCCCAGGCATGACGGCATCAGCCAAGCGTGCACGTGGAATCCCCACAAAAGGCAGCACTTTCAAGGGCCGTGTCCTTGTTCTGGGATCTGCTCTAATGTTTGGAGATTCATGGCTAGACAAAGAAGACAATTCTGCATTAATGCGGTGTGCCACCCCTAACCATTTCTCACACTTTTCAAGAAGCATTGCTTCTACTGGGCAGTGAGCATCATGCACAGCTGCACTGCAGTAGCTAGCCAACAGAAACTTCACGAGCACCAGCAACTTCGTTGCCACAATAGTCCTGCAATCGGGCTTTGAAAAGCACTTTGGAGTATTCACGTATGCTGGACATGCGGACTTGCTATCTTTACAGCCCTAGCTACCTTGTTCTACTCCACACAGGATGCCACAGAACAGTGAGCTTGGCCTGACACAGGAGTATTGTGCTATCTCTGGTCAGATTCTTGACACTGCAACTAGGCTAGTAACACAGAGACTTGATGTAGGAATGCCACAGTTGATTTCTGCACAGTTGTGGAAACAGAACCTCTCACAGGATTGCAAGCTAGCATTAGAATTTGAAATTTATCCAGTAGAAATTTGCATCCAGGGGAGCCTCAGAGAATGGGTGGCCAGGACTTTGAAGAGTGCAGGCTTTATGGCACTAGAACATGTGTAGGAGGAGTTTTTTGGCAATAGTAGTTCAATTCAGAATAACTGAAAAACTGGGTGCTCAGGACCTTGTTTGAGATGATGACGCCAGGCAAGGCGCTGGCACTGCATGCCGGTGACGCTCGGAATGCGGACATTCGCGACAAGCGTCTCATCCCTGACCTGGGGATGCTGTCTGGCCGTCCACGGGGATGCCTTGAGGGTGCTGAATCTCTTCCCACTGACATATCATCGCTCTTCCGCAAGGAGTTGTTTGGCTTTGACTTCAGCCACGTCCTGGAAGTTTCTGCGCTGTACTCCAAACTCGGTGTGCCTAAACGACCGCTTTCACTGATTGAGCCTCAGTTCGAGACCCCTACGCCACCGCTGCAGCCTGCGGTGTTTGCTCCGCGGATGCCTGAGCCCTTGCCCCCAGCTCTCGAACGGTTCGACCTTGACGATGCGTTTGCCAGCGAGCAGTATAAAGTGCGTCACCATTGCTTGAGAGGCCTGTGCTCATTGTAGAAGAAGAGGTGGCATCCTCACCCTCTGTTTGATGGTATTGGCAAAGATTGAAGGAGAAACAATCACTCGTATCTGCGAGCCTGTGTCACAAACTTTCACTAATCAGTACACCTCAATTCCATTGTTGGCTGATGTAAGACAGCCTAGGTAGAGCATCGATGGCTACAAGTACATTTTTATATACACAAATGTACTTTTACAATCTGGATTGTTGCACTGCTGGCATCTTTTCAGCACCTTTAACTTGGCTGCAGGGAGATAGCTTCAGACCTACACACTTGATGACTTGTAGCATTGGTACAGGGGCTCTTACAGGAGCACTGCAATACACACATACTGCTAAATATTGGGCCTGTCAAATGGCATGCCAGTGCCATTTTTTGTATTTTTTCGTCTGATTATCAAAGAGAGTATTCCCATGTTGAGATAGCCTGCCACGTTACAGGACTGCTCTGTATTTCAATCTCCTCAGTCTGCTCCATGCGTTTTGGTGAGATGTAGGTCACCCAGAATACCCTGTCTGCCTTGAAGTTTGCTGAAACAGCTCGAGAAGAGGACCAGAAGACTTGTGGGCCTGTGGGCATGGAAGGCCCTGAATACATCAGTGTTGTTGAAGATTTCATTGTCAAGGCTGCACAGTCGGTTGGTATCCCTGGTGCTCGCAAAATGACAGCACAGCGAGCTCTGTTGCACACATTTTCAAAGATCATCAAATGGAAGCTGAACAATGAAGATGAGAGCATAATGACTGCTACAGACAGGCTGCTTGGTCTGGACAGCTTATGAACATGCTGAGTGGCGTGCTTCCCTTCTTTAGCTCAGCTAGAAGAAAGTTACATGTGTACTTGATGATGCTATTGCCATTCTAGAAAGATTGTTTCGCACTATTGTGATTGTACATAAACTGCCCTTGTAACACAAATAAATTCATGTGCTTCAGTCAAATGCAACTCCAGTAGGCACTCTCCTGTACTCCCATAAAACTATAAAGCTATGGCTTATACTTCTCAGCTTGCTGTAAAACACCTACGCTTTGTTGATTGTGATCTGACTCAGTTTAGCAGACATTAGCATCTTTTGTATCCAGGACACTGCAGGGCATCTTCACATCGTTGTCCTTGATCCTCTGAAATTACTCTCCAACATTTCAAGCATTATCTATGCAAGTACTGCAGTATTACACAAGTGTGCTCGGTCTGTACTTACTCTTTGCTTAAGTGTGACTGTTAGAAGTGTTCATGAAAGCAAGTAGTGTGTGCATCTAGTATAGTTCCATGATGTTGAACAGAAGGTTGTCAATTCAAGATCGTTGCAGGAGTCCCGCTGCGCCTCTCGTGGTCCAACACCCAAGGCATTCTCATTTTTGCGGATTTGTTTCCAGAGCACCCAACAAAAGCTTTGTAAGGTGCCATTGTGGCAATTATATAGGTTGATACAAATGCATCGGAACCCGGTGGCATTAAGTGGCATTACGCCTGCAAGTTCTCAAGTGGTTCGTTGAAGCACCGAATCTACCTCTCCACAAGAGAAATACTAGATTTGAACCACTCGTTTCAATATCTTGTTGAGCAACGTCTTATCAGTCCGTCCCGTTCTGCTTCTGCTGCCATATGGTCTGCTGTAGTACTGCGTGATGCCACGCTTGCAAATCTACATTGAGCTGTTCATGGGAGTTGGAGTTTAATCTGAGTCATCACCTGGATGCCAGACATCCTGCTGAATTTTTGTTTGCTCAGCTTAAGAAAGCGCCTGATTTCTAAAAGTGCTCGTTTTACCACAGTGTGATGTGGGGTTCTGCTAGGCTTCCTGCAAGGCTTGTAAATGGACATAGCACTGACAGCATCATTTACCGCCTTCACTTCTGTATTCGATTCCACGATGGTATTGTACTATTCTATCCGGTTTTAATATCGCTGAGAGGAAACTTCTCAACCTATCGATTGTCTATGTGCGCTTGCGTCCTGCCAAAATGGTCGGGAGGCTAACAGATTCACGTGCTTACCCGCGGATATTCCTGCCTCTTCGAACTACATGTTTGAGGTCTAAGTTTTGAGAATTTTCCAGTTGGCAGGGCTCGGTGAAAGGCTTCGTGTATGAACCTTTTCAACGAACTACGAGTCGCTAGGAAAAGTACAGTATTTTGGTTTCAAACTTCCTTCAAAATGGCCAATGCGACAGTTCATCTTGCGAAGTTTGGTGCTTGTCGAAATTGTGAACACCACACCGCAGAGTACACTGCAATGCACTGCCAACACGATATCGCGTTCTGCTTCGCGAACGACATTGTTTAGATGATTTATATTCGGACGTAATTTCCGCACTGTACTGGTACATACCGCTGTCTCGTCTGGGCTTCCACGCTATATAGGCAGAGCATATGTGTCAAGTGGGCCGACACGTTATGCATGTTCGTGACGGTAAACATGCGGTTATACCAACTAACGCTTGGTGCGTTGCTGTGAATGTGAAAGGTGACAATCTGTGCTCAGTTGCGAAGTTTGGTCAGCGACACACGTGCAAGGCAAATATGGGGACTGAGGATCTATACAGTGAGAAAACTAAGCAGTAAGCCCGCAGAAGTAAATCCAGGATCAAAGTGAATTCTATCTTGATCATTAATACACTTGCTTACATAGTACCTTTATTCCCGCTTCTATACATGTACTCGCTCGTACGTGGACTTTTCTATTCGAATCAATTTCGGTGCGTCTTACAAAGGTGGGTTATAGACGAGAGGATCAGGATCAGGATCCCAGCGGGTCAATAGCCGCATGAAGACACCCGCTAGAACTCAAATTGTTGCAGCAGGACATAGATTGTCCTGCTAATCAAATCAGAGTACAACCAAGATTTCAAGCAGGTATATGATGAAAATTTTGAGCACTGTTTATACGTGCGAGACGAGCTATTGTGTGTTAAACCTTTTGCAGTAACCCCTCGTGCTCAAACGTGCTATTTCAGATAGAGGCCTCTGACGTTCTCTTGATTGCCTCAATTAACACGTCCCTCAATAATATTCAAGAAATACTACAACTTCTTAACCTGGAAAGGTTTTCATCACCCGCGTCTCCTATTCTTACGTGAAGACACGCCCTTTCCAGATCATCAGTCTCCGATAGAAAGCGTTCTCTCAAGGCGATTTACCCTGTACAAGTTAAAACTTCACGGACTCGTCTAAACGTGAATGAAATGAACTACATGTACTGACCGCTTATAAAAAATTTCCGACATGTTGCGAGTCTGTCACTTGGTCTTAAGTTACAATTTGGCCTATCAATTGAGTTATTACTGAGTTAATGGCTCTATCAATCTGATTTCCTGCTGGGCTACGGTGAAACTTTATGAGAAGGGCCTCATTCAGGAATGTCGCGAGTACGATTTCGACACGGTGCACTGACTTGACCACCTGCGACAAAGGGAAGGTATGAGCTGCAGGCCACAAGTTTGATATCTCCCGTGTTTCCGCAGCACCGATACAAGTTAATGCAGGGTATTGTCAAAGGCAGTGGGTACCTGGGAAGTTGCACTCTCGACTTTGATGCTCAGAAAATTACATACTATGTCAGCGATTCGGACACATATTGTACACGTACATTGAGCAAACCGCAAAAACCAGTGTCCCACAGGGTGAAAGTGCTTCGCACTCACCGAGAGGGAGAGCCAGCAAAGGGCCACAGGTGGATATTCACCGCTACCATACATGTAATGTGCTGAAGAATTTTCTAACTACAAGCGTGGCGATAGGATCCTTGCCGAGTCCTCACCAACAGGTGAGGAGTCTAACTCGCAAGAGCAGGTGGATTTGCGCGGAAAGTCGCGATTATGCATCCAGATAGAATGGAAATCATGCATGGACTGAAACAGATCCTGTGTATGCATGTACACGAGTGAATCAGCCTTCCCACACCCTCTGAGACCTCACGAAGGCGAAGCAAACGCCGCGAACGACAAATTCGTGGAGGTAAGAACAGTCTAACTTACACGTCGAAGCATGTGCGAGTACAGTTAGCGGCAAGAGCGCTTACATGAAGCTGCCAGGCGCAGGCAACTGCCCCACGCTGGTGAGACGGTGTCTGCAAATCTTTTTGAGCTCAGTCATTTGAGGGGTAAGCAGAAGAGCGTAAGCAGAGAGATGATACGTGATGCGCCACATGGAAATTTAGAAGCACTCGGCACCCATATCGGTGGCTAAAGCAGCGGCGAGGACAAATGGCCATGGTTTCAAATTCTATCACAAGCGAGAGCTCAAGTTCAACAGCGGTAACCAGTAGAGGTTGCTTTGACAGCGATTTGAAGAGCCAGTGCACAGCCTCGATTGCAGAATTTTCTGCTGGCAAGCGCCTTGGACAGCTCCTCTGCATCGGTCGAGTCAACTTACAGGTGAATTTCGAATTGAGCCTTCTCTCAATATATTTTGAAACAGCATCATACTCTCATTTCGTTGTCGTTCTATGGAAATCTCATCTGCATGGGAAGTATTTCCTACATGGAGAGGACAACGGCAAGCGTCACCAATATATGAAAGTGAAATCCTTTGTCATTACAGCCTATCTACAGCTAGATACGACGTGAATCTTGCACTCAGTAATATTCTATTTTTCAGAGGTACTAGACCTTGTTGTCTTACTTGATGTCGATGTGGAAGTCCATCAGTTGAGTGGTATTGAGGAACGTGGTATTGAGGAACATCTGTCCCCAAAGCAGAACCCTATGTTATGGCCATGAAAGATGTCTGCATGGGTTATATTTTTAACTTTTTGGGAATACTGATTTCATGTCTGTCACACTTGTCGAATTTTACGGGTTTCCTTTATCTCAACGTGAACTACTATCTTAAATGTAGCGCATAATATAAAACATTGCAAAACTGTCCACCCTTCTTTGTAAGTGAGTTGACAACCTGTTTTTCGTGTCTAGTTTGATTGCTTTCGAAGCGCCAAGTCAGCACGGCACCAACTCAAGCACCAGTCCTCTGCTGGGAACCAAAAGATTGGAACAATACGTATATCTGTAAGATTTATGTTCTTCACAGTGTTTCTTTTCCCCATTCTCTCAAGAAATAAGATTTATGTGGTTGCGTTCGCAAACTTTGACCCTTGAGACAGTGTCGCTGTTAAAGTTACCATCTTTGCATCCTGAAGAACCATCGTGCTCATGTTACTTGTCATATGATCACATCGTCGAGCTTACGCTTCCTTAATACAGGTTATGATTGTCTTTCAACGTGGGGGGATCGTTCTCTCGCATGATGCAAAATTCTTCTTCCGTTACTAAGTGCTTCTTACACTGCGGAGAACATAGAAAGTATTATATCACTCCCGTTCTCTTTCTTCATAAATGTGATGTTTGAATCCCCATGCACTCGAAATTCTCTAGATCGAAACACGAGCGCTACGCCATATTGCCTCATAGGTGGTCTGTCGGTCGGGAAAGCTGTCAAGGGTTTCCTTCACATATGTGAGTTTCTTTGCGCCTTACTAACTCTACGATCTGTGTCAGTTGCCCGATATCATCATGTTAATTAGAGCTCTCAACATACCTCTAACAGCTTGGCAGAAGCGATTCACCTGTAAGTAGCTACGTGCTTTGGTGTGTAAAACTGCGGTATAGCATCATTACAGCGACATACTTGGAAGAATGCCCTTTTGTCACATCGATTATGGTGCGTAAAGCTACAGTATCTTCGTACCGGTATACCGCGGGATTACAGTTCGATACCGATCACTTTGGTTGGAAGTGGTTGTTAGAAAGTTATGTGACCAGGATTCACCCAAGCCTCTTAATTTTTTGAATAATGTTTAATGTTTGTGCACTGAACACGATTCCTTTAGTATTTCGCGTTATAATGTGTTGGTTTTATCGGTCGAAGGTTCCTAGCAGATGATTCGGACTTAAGAAGTACATACTATTATGGTTTTGTCCTCTTTGCAGCGGCAGGTAAGGCGTATAAATTATCGAATGGGAGATATTTGTTTGTTTTCTTCCCGCTAATTTCGGCATTGAAGTGAAGCACTGGCACGCGAACTTCAAGTTTTCGAATCGGGTTTCCTACGGTTAACAACAACGACAAGTACAGTCGACTAGTTGTCGACTTCCTGCGTCAACATGGCTTTTGCATGTACAAGGCCTTGCAAGGCTTCAAAGCATTTAGCGCCTGAATATTGTAAATCGTGAACAGTCGAGTTATTACACAGTAGCGAGTACGGCTTTGTCGTCCTTATTTTCGTGCCTATTGCGGTGTCTTACTACACTTGACGAGTTAGTGTCTCTGACAGTCTCCGCATAAAATAAAGTATCATCTTGTCAAGACGCTTCTCAACTGTTGAGTGGGCAAAATGAAAGGCTCGCAAGGCCCTTGCGATGCCAAAACTTTCAAAATTTAGAATAAAATCTGCTATCAAATAAGCCTCCAAGAAGTTGAAAATTTGTACACTTCAACTTTTTGCGTCGGAACTGCGACGCTGGTCTACGTCACGTTTTTTGCTATTTAACCCGAGGGAATGGATCGTGCGAGCCCAGTCCCTTTTAAAGGTTCTAACTATCCCTTGTATGAGCATGTGTTGTTGCGTGTATGCCTCGACATTGGTGATCGTATCTGAAGCACTCATACACTGTACACACTAACTGTGTTTGCCTTCTGTTCGACAGTGAAAGCTGCTGCAGTAGTACTCCGTAGAGCTGTTGGTTTTGTTCCAAGCCTTGAGTTTTACAGTGTGAGAGATCATAGCTCAAACGTGGAACGAAGTTTTGCGCTATTTGGACGACCGGTTTGTCCAAATGCGGCACATTGTGGCTTTAATGCTATATACCTGACATGATTACCATGGCCCGTTTGGAGGGAGGTCCACCATCGTGAGGGATACTATTCCTAACTTGTCCTTCTCTGCATCTGTCATTTGAATTGTAAGTTCGCGCGTGAATGCGGGGGTGTCTGTGGCTTGTTCAGGAGCTGAGACATAGTCAAGAGTTCTGGAGAATGAGCTTGGAGATGTGACTTGTTTCGCTGCGTCGTTCTTGGCAACATAGCCGTGCTTTTACGGCTGCTGAATTTGGCTTGTCAACTAACAGATCTACTTGTACTATCACATCGTGAATTTTGTTGAAAATTAATATTTACGCATGCAATTTGGTGGTTTTTGACCAGTTATCGCATCGCTAGTTTATCGGAGACCATGGAGGTTCTTACTTTGTAAGGTCTTGGAACAAATCATCCGTAACTTCAAGTTCTGATATTTAGTTATAGTTATGTATATATATTTCAGTCATGCTGATATTATCGCATCAAGGGCGTGGTGAATCTCATAAGAATGCTTGTGCCATGAGTCGTGCAATGAGTCGACGAGGTTCGTTGAGCATACTGGCTCAGCTTGCCGTAATGATTAAGCACCAATTCTTTGTAACAGTAACGATTTTGATTCTGCATCTGTCATGTGGAAATGAAGTGTTTGGGGACCCCATCCACTTTTAATTTTACCTGAGTATCAGAGAGAAGTGGCATGTGTGCACAAGGACTGAGGTTGAATTAAGTTTGCTGTTTAGATAGTTTTTATCACTAAGCCAGGTTATAAACTGGAGTAGCACATCTCCTTTGTACCTCGTTCTAATGGTATTTCGTCTATCCCTCCGGAGACTATGTTCACAAGATGGGTGCTGGAGTGGATAAAGCACCGAGGACTAGAACAAGTTTTCAACGCGGATGTCCGTCCAAGGGAGTGTAGCTGTACGTACCACAAAAGATTTGAGCGTAGCTGCTAGCTGCAGGAGTCTAAGGCTGTTCAGCAGTTCAACGAAGTTTACGGGCGAGTGCGCTTGCTGGCCGTTTGCTGCGTTGCCGCCCTCGCTGCCTGCGCCGGTGACACAATATCGCATAATCCGAGATGGAACTTAACGTGGATTTGCAAGGTGATCTTTCTGCCGTTCTTCATGTGATCAACGCTTCGTGCAACTATGTTGAGGACTTCAGACTATTGACATGCGCTTGGGGCACACTCGTGTCAATTCTTTCCCTTCCCAGATTAGAAGACTTTAGATGAACTGTATTTCTCATAGAGCGTAATGGCTCAAATTACGGTAATCAGTAGTGCGTTTTCAGATTTACAAGACTCGAACAGGCCTCGCAGCATTCTACAGACCTCGTGCAATACTTTAATACAAACCCTCAATCAAACAAGAGTCGTAAATCATTAAAATCGAGCGATTATTATCCATTGGTGTCTCGTTTGATCTTCATTGCTTTTGATTGGACGAATGACGTGTCGACTTGCCGGTGCTGACACGAAGACTGTAGATGGCATGGAGGGGGTGGAAGGGTTCGCTTCTTTATACAATATGGATTTGTGGGGATCAGTGTTCTCATTCTCACTGTATGTCTTCTCTTAGCTTATTTTACGTGTTGGTATCATCTTCTTGACCGCTTCGTTCAAATTGAGCATGGTTTCTTCGATTCATTCAAAACAGCGGTGTAAACGTGTCATGTGAACTGCAGCTGGCTTTTCTAACTACTTGCATGCTATGGTTGCGCATTTACGTATCTGAGCACTTGTCACCAATCCACCATGCCGAGTAGGAACAAAATTGACTAATGCTGCATTCAACTACTCTGGTTTGTGAGTAAGAATTGCTGGTTCAGATTTGGGTGGAAGCTGTGGATGGAAGGGTGGCAGCATACACCTCGTCTTGCAAGGTAATAGCACGCTTTCTAAGCATTTGCTTTTGCTGCGTGCTTGTGAAACTGGTTGATTTCTTACATTGGATACCCAAGGCATTGAGGTATGCCAGAGGGCTGGGCAGGATTCCCCCAAGAAGGAAGCTCAGGAAAGCCGCAAATCACAAAGCTGTAGGAAAGGTGGTCTCCGGGTCCAAGCCCACAGTGCGCGAGGCAGTCCACGAGGTCATCGCCAGCATCAACAAGCAACAGAGTGAAATAAAGAGGTGCAGCTTCCCACCAGAGCCAGCACGGTCCCCGTGGCTACCACTGGCGCCAGAGGGCGTCTACCTGGCCGCTCGACTTACATCTCTCAAGTCTAGAAAGTCCCTCCCGGTATCCTCAGTGCTCCCACACCCACCCAGAGACCTCAGCCCACCAACACCCCCCCACGAGGAAGCATGCTTCTCCAAGCCGTTTTCATCCGAGTGCCTCAGCCCCAGAACCCCGCAGTCTCGAATCCCACGCCGAACCAACCCCAGTGCCACCAAACCCCACCGGTCCCGCCCAACGACGCCGCGGGACCGAACCCCCACCAGGTCTGTGCCAACCCTAACCCCTCGGCGGGGCACCCTGACCCATTTGTCTTTCCCCAAGTACACCAACACAGCCACCCCCTTCACAGCTGACCTCCTGCGTGGCCACAATGACCCTACTCACCACCCCCCACTCGCCGAAGACAACTTCCACACGGCCTCAATCGCCTCTCGAATCCGCCTATTCGAGTCCACATCCACATCCACGTCCGCTCAGCAC
>JAULKQ010007349.1:0-13783 GCA_032356285.1 Smithsoniella earleae | reverse complement strand
ATATTCAGGCCCAGATTCACCATATCCTGACAACCAGAATCAATTTCAGATGTTGTTTAGATGGGGCAGGAAGTATTATGTGCTACAAACCTCAAAAAGCAATGCCTTGCAACATGTATCGATGACTTGCTGGAAAATTTTCTAAACTGGAAAAACTTCTAAACCCGTTCGAGTAAATTCTGTAGACTGTGGAGAATACATAGCTACAGCATGAAGTGCCTTGTCAGTCAGAAGGGACATGTCCCTGAAAGTACTTGAGATCTCATGAGAATGCACTGTGACGTGGAAAAGTCATTCTGAAGGCATGGCATCAAGGATGGTCCCAAAGATGCCTCTGCTCACCTAGACAGTGAAGATGATACCTATTGCTCGGTAACGATAACACAGAATGGAGAAGACTCTCTCGTCCGGCCTGAAGATCTTCTGACGATTGGTATCAACACATACAGCTTTTCCAAGAGAATTGTCATTGCCACTCCTTCACTGATTGTGCAAAATTAAATTAAACGTGACAGCTCTAAGCGACGTGACACGCCTGAAGTACATTTCATACGATACTCTAGAGTGGACCGTACACTCTCGACACTACGTTATTAGACATCACGGCTCGTCCTGGTTCAATGCTTCCTGTGACTCATTTGTACAGCCCTTCCTCTGGGTTATGGTTAGTCCGGCGTTGGACAGCTCACTCGGACACTCGCTGCACGTAGACTCTGACGTGGCGCTCGTGAAACCAATGTCATCTAACTCTACATAGACGGTTCTTTTGCCGCTTGTTTGGAAATGATTCTACTTAATTCTACTTAAAACAGAGATCGAGATATCGAGTTATCGAGATATCGAGAGGCACATGGAAAATCCTAGCTCCATGCAAACGCGGGACCAAGGCAATTGTTTTCTTTTTTTCTCCGGCTTAATTTCCATGGGTTTGTCATCTAACGCAGGGGAGAAACTTAGATGAAAGTGGCACTTGACAATATGGGGCGAATTATCTGAGGAAGAGATACCGTAGGCACTGAAAGCACTTATCCTACGCGAATCCGGGCCCCGGACTGCTGGTGTCTACTACCTGCTTGCTTACTGCAAAGTTTGAAAGTTTGCACCATTGAGTCGCATAGCAGGCCGTAAACGTCTCATTCTGCGTATGAAAAAACTTCAACCAGCTCAACGTGTCAAGTTATTTTAGTTAGATGAGTGTTGAAGTCACAGACGCTGGACTGGTATTTTCTTTTAATGTACCGGTTGAGTTACCTCTGATCGCTCTATGGGATACAACCCACTACCCAACACCAGAGTCGCTGTATAGGTCGTATTAGGGGAAAGCTCTCTTTCTCGGGGTTTGGCAGCAGATCGCAGTCAAGCGCTGAATTCGCGTATGGACGCTTTGTGCCCAATCTCTCCAGCTGGCCTGAACAACGAAATCACCACACCCGAATCCGGGAAAATCGCTAACCAGCCTCGAAGGCGAATAAGATGTACTTCTCTAGGCCAATCCATGTCAGGCACGCTCAATTATGCTATGGAAAGATTTCCGTCTAACTGCGAAACACATCGTCTGTCTGTGAATGATTTGAATTTTCTTCGAATACATCGTCGCCGTGGATATTCAGAGGATTCACTCTCAAATCATTCTGACGACAGTGGACACCGTAGCTTCGGTGTGGTGTTACAAAGAGACCAGCATAAGCGGAGACGGGTAGACGAGATGTCTTCACAAGACAGTGACAAGCAAGCGTGTGCACTTCCCTCTGCCGCAAATTTTCCATTGCTTGGAATTTTTGTGCAACACGTAAACTTTGAATAGTTAGTTTCTGTACTGTACGAAGGCCCTTGTCCGTGCAGGATCCACACTGGAAACTCTCCGATGGGATCAATGTTACACTCAATTCCAGAAACTTCACGGTTACGTGTAGCATTAGAAGATTTCCATATGAATCCATGCACATCGAGAGACGTTCCCGTGGGATCTGGGTCCGGAGAAGGTTCAAATTCTCGCCAAGCTGAAGAGATCCCAAAAGCAACTTCGAATGCTGCCAAGCCAAAGGGCCAGAAAGGGATTGGCGATTTTTTCACTCGCACGCCACCCAACCTTGCTGAGGGCAACAATGCCGTCACGGAGAACAAGACAGGTGTCCGCATTTCCTCTGAAGATTCTGGCATTGCAAACACAATAACCAATAGTGCAAGGGAATGAGTCTGAAACCGCTGGAAGGTGAAAGGTGTTGCAGGCGCAGCTGAGCCCAGGCTGGACATGCGAAACGCAGACGCGCATGTTCCAAAGCTCGTTTCGCAGCACAAGTCGAAGGGGACGTCTGTCCCGTCAGCACTAGACCATCCCAGTAAATCTGAGGATCTTCGGAATGTTAATAATGCGACATCTCGCCGTGAAATCGAGATGATGAAGACAGAAAAGGCTGTTCTTGCTGGAGAGCTCAGGTCTGAGAAAGAGGCAAAAGAAAGGCTGCAAGCAGTATGATCTGTGCTCTCAACACCCACAGTATCATTTACTCTTTCTTTTGTAGACTACTGTCACTGCCAGTTAGCACGGTGATTGGAGCTTATGCACCTGGGGTTTTATGTTGCATAATAAGCAAGGTTTGCAGGAACTCCGTGAGGCTCATGCAGCTGTAGCAAGAATGACAGAGGAAAGAGACCGTGTATTGAAGCAATCCAGGACAGAGGTTGTGAATTGCATGGAAGAGATTGCCCTGAGAAAGTCATACCAGGAAGCACTGGCCAAGGCACTTGCGCAAAAGGAGATGGAGATAGTTACAATGCGTGTTCAAGTGAACAACCATCGTCTTGGGACCGTGGTGCACAAATTCACCGGCTCCCTTGCTGAAAGTGCCCAGAACTCCTTTGAGCCTGCCTTTGCCTACCACCAGCTTCAGCAGGTGGGCATGGTCTTCTCTCACGCTGGAACTGTGTACAAAAATAATCATGCATGAGCATTACAATTTGTTTTTAATTATACCAGCATTCTTGGCACTTGCAGCGCGTCAATTCCTTGGATCAACAAAAGCACCTCATTGAACACAAGAGATCACAAATGAAGTCTCGAAAGTCAAATGCTGGGTCAGACTCTTCGAGTAATGATGGTGGAGTACAGCCTTGTTCTAACACAGATGAAATCCTCAAGGTATGCTGTGAATTTTTCATGTTTCCACTTGTTATGCGACAGCATATCTGTTGCTTTGCCTACTTGAAATTAACCCGGGCGTTTTATCCCCCTGCAGAGTAAAGTTGATGCGATAGAGAAGCAGCGTAAGGATCTTCTTGCTGAGAAAACCAAGCTTGATGTGGAAAGGATGCGCCATATTAGAGAGGTCAAGTTGCAGTGGGATTATAACTTGAGTTCCTATAACCTTCATGGCCATCATGGGGTATTGTGTAATAGATATGTGCTCTTGAATATGTTCGGCAAAGGCGGTTTTGCTGAGGTGGGTTTCATGTCCATATTTTAACATAAGTCAGATCTGCACTGACATGTATTACTTTAGGGCGCCTGTGGTGAAGAATATTTTGTCACATTGGCTTCAAGTATTGTGCACTCTAGTACAACCAATAATGCTCGAATGAATGTGCTCACAGTCTGCTGAACCCAGGGTAATAGTGAGCTCTGCATGCTTTGATGTAAAGAAGCAGCTGTAAACTTTTGTAGGTGTTTCGCGCATATGATGTGGAGACTGGCTCTGAAGTGGCTCTGAAAATCCATTGTCTGGATAACAAAGTGCCAGGGGGTGCCTCCCAGAAGGAGTATGTCCGAAGGGCAATTAGAGAAGTTGCCATATTGGAAGGGCTGCGCCACCAGTGTGTGGTGCGCCTACATCACGTGTTCGAGATCTCAGAAACCTCGTTTGCTATCGTCATGGAGGCTTGCAAGGGTGTGATACTGCTGCCGTTTGGCCTTACAAATGACTATTGTGTTACTCAGAGCATGAAGCTTTTGAATGTACATGTTTTCTTCCCATAACTTTGTCCCCCGCCTTCTATTATGAACTACAACAGGACTTGACAACTGTGTCCAATGTTTCAGATAGCTTGCAGGTGGCGATTTGCAAACTTACCTACAGGAGCGCGCCAACAGGCAAATTCCAGAGCGAGAGGCACGAGCGATCATCTCTCAGGTCTTCGACGGGTTGGTGTATCTTAACTCTGAGCACGAAATGAGAGATCCATCAGGTTGTACGTCTTTACAGCGCATCATTCACTATGACTTGAAGCCTGCAAATATCCTCTTTGATGATCTGGGTATGGTGAAGATATCTGATTTTGGGTTATCAAAGTTGCTGAGAGTGGATAGTGGGCAAAGCCAACTTGAACTGACGAGCCCAGGAGCAGGCACTCTTTTCTATCAGCCTCCCGAGTGTCAGCTTGTTGGTCCTGGAGGACAACGGCCAATGATCAGCAACAAAGTTGACGTTTGGGCTGCTGGTGTGTTTCTACAGCTTTGTCAGGTATCTTGAACATTGCTTCAAGCTGGCTATAGTGTAAATGGTTTTTTTGGTTCTCAGGGGTCATTTTCTACGAGATGCTTTATGGTCGCCGACCCTTTCACACTGGGGTAGATCAGGAAACTATAGCAAATAGTCACCTGCTGTTGCACCCAAATGCATTAACTTTTGATCCCAAGCCACCTGTCAGCCAAGGCGCCAAAGACTTCATCAAACGCCTTCTCACTTACAACCATCAGCTCAGACCCGACGTACATGAGGCAGCCACTGGTGTGTCTCCTACACAATGCTTCTCTTGAGCTATTTATTAAGTTGACGAGTGTTTTTACCATGCAGATAAGTATCTGATTTCTTTTGTCAAGGATAGACGGAAAGTTTCAGCTTCATCTTTGCGGCCTCCTGTAGCAGGTATGCTGCTGAAATGATTATTATGGAAGTAGATCTCACACATGGAGGTCCATACTCACTTCGTTGTTCCTTGTTGAATATCAATTCTGTGCAAGTTAACTCCTGATAGCAACACAATTAATTTTGGTGGCCAAGGGTAGTGATTGGAGTGACAGTTTGTTCACCATTCCCAAGATTTAAATCCTGCGAAATTTCTCCCGTCAAACACCAGTATCCTTTTCCAGCTTCAGAGTGTGTATAGTTCATGGCACATTTCAACAAGACCAGGGACTTTAGAAAATGACTTGATCCAATGTTTTTCTTCAGCCAATTTTGAGACTTTCCTGAGGACTGTTTCACCACGATCATCTGAAACTGTGATTCTTAGTTGCAGATCACAGCCAGAGAGCCCCACAAGCAGGTGACCGTGCAGCTGCGTCCATGGCTGCTGCCATGGCAGATGGTGGAACATTTATGCCATAGAGTTGTCGTTACAGATTTGTATTGAGTTGATAATTTGAACAATGGTAAACGTAAAGCCACGAGATAACCACGTGTTGTAATTTTAGCTGAATAAACAGTTGGAAAAATTGTAAGAATTTCGCAAAATACTGTACATGACTCTGCTACACCTGTTTCTGAACCGGCAGAGAAAAGACGTGACCGTTTGTTTGAAGGGCTGCTTGTCCCACTTGATAGAATGACAAGGGTAACTTGGCATGTGATGATTCTACCAAGACCTGCAATTCATCAGTTGTGAGACGCGTCATACCAATATTTAAGCAAGCTGGGAACAGATTTCATTGTTTACCTTACCCGTGTAATTCTTGGGTAAAAAAGCTATCACAACTTGTCCCCGACCTGAATTGTTTGCATGTAATTGTCGTGTATCCACTGGTTTACCATCATGAAGCTGTACGCGGAGGTGATCTTCATTCATATTTGCTGGTATCAAATTTGGGAAGTGAATTCCGAAGACAGCATGATCTCCAGTGTTCCTCAAAGATCCAGAGGAAAACTCCATGTTGAGTGCGTACAAGGTAGCTCCCAAAGACCCCGAGCCAATGGGTAAAATTCTGCTGTGTAAGAGATTACCTGCAGCCTCGCCCTCATCTACCACAATTCCAGGCGTGGATGCTTGAATTACAGCATCAAAAACCTGAACCTGATAATTGTTCTGATCGTGATCCAAATGCCAAAGCAAAGCACCAAGTTTGAGCAGCTTCCACAAACATTACCTGCCTGACAGAAGCATTGCCAAATGTTTCCAAGTAAGTGGCTATGACACCAGCAACAATTGCAGGAGCCACAACAGGACTGGTAACTACAACTAGTTCGGTTTCAGAAGGTGACCTTGCAGGTGCAACAAGGTCTGACCCAGGGGCATATATATCAACACACCTCCCTGTACGAGCAGCAAATCGAACCCCAGTTATTTCTCCTGTACAAATAAAGATGTCGCAAGAAAGTAGTTGTTTTGAATCAAAATGGTCCCCTGAAAAACTTCCTCAACTGAGTTCTTTCAGTCAGTGCACTTGGTCTGAATACCTTGGACTGTATAATCCATTTTAGAAGATGAAGACACAGTCATGGTGTTCTCACTGTTTGCGACAGCAATTTCACATGCATCCGGAGAGTTGGGGGTAGTTTCAACGAATGTAGTGAAACCCGCTGAGACAACAACAGGTACTCTCGCTTCTGTCAAATTCCTTAGTACGGCTTCTTTATCCACATCGTAGCTGACTTCCTCAGCTCCAAAAGTAAGCCAAAGCACAACTGCGGGTTTCTGGTGATGGTCCTACAAGTGTGGGCTTTCTGTACAACTCTAACCCAGTTCCAGCATAATTACGTCTCGTACGTCAGTAAATACAAGCAAAGGCGTAAGTTTTCACCCTGATCCATGCGAGGCCTTGCAGTACGTCTTTTTTGGGCGCTGTGAAGTTAGGTTCGTCGTCTCGGAACACTTTCACCGAGTGGATTCGTGCATCCTTTGCTACACCATGCAGCAAGCCAGCTGCAGCTGCAGCTGCCACAGTTCCCTCGCCTCGTATATCAATGTCAGCTGGGGACGAGTACGGGTCGATGGAAAACGCGGGAATAACACGCGTCTCTTGTCCATTAAAAGTGTAAAAGTCTTGATGTAAGCTATTTATTCCCGCCGAGACGACGTATAGATTAACCCCTTTACCTCGGTTCTACATATTCTTGTTTCAGTAGATGAGCTGGTTTCGCTAGCCTCAACTATTCACACAACTATTCACATACGTAGAATTTCTACTTATTCTACTTACCTGGGCATGAAATATACCGTCGAGAGGGAGTTGTCGCTGATCTATTCTATCTAAATGCCATGGAGCTTGATACTGGATATCATTTTGCCTTTGTGCAGAAGATGAATGCAGGTGCATAGAATGCGAAGAGTCCAGCCTCCGAAATGTTGTGCCAGTAAGAGTACCTGTTTCACTTACGGCGATCACAGTTGTGATTACCAAGAGAAAGGGGATAATGAGACGCATAATAATTGCTTGTTGCACCGCAGATTAGCGACGTAACCATGCAGCTGCCATTGCTTCAACGTTCCAGAAAATGCAAACTTAAGACAAGGACATAACTAGCCGCAAGCAACTATGATCCCAAATCATACTTGTGCACAATATTTTTTCTCCGTGGTCATTTGAGATATGAACAACCGACGCTGGTTGCAAGATTTGCCAGGCTTGACGAGGGCAGCATTGAATTCCAGGGTGACCTCCTGCTGGATCCTAGGATATCCTGAGAACAGTGGCCACGAGTGCAAACAAGAAATATTGAGTTTTGTCATGGATGTTGTATCTATATCAGACTGCAAGAGAGATACTCTACAAGATGTTGATCACGTCAATGAGCTTGCAGTACAACTTATTTTTCAGCGCGAAGAGAACGAGGCCCCAAGCTCTTTGACAACAAAGCAAGACTTACACATGGCCAAGAGTATCAAGAGCCTTTTCGATTCTACAAGAACTTTCCATTTGACAAGCAACCGCATATAATATTCTGTGTATTTTTACAACCCTGTTTCCTCTTTTCCGTCTCCTAATGGGTCATATGCTCAAGCAGTGGGTGCCGAGAGGAAAACAACGCAAGGAGCTCACTGCACAGACTACTCGTCGATGACTGCGCGCGCCAGCTACCAATTAGTCATACAATATTGCACCATCAAGCTCAGTAGTGTGGCCAGAATCAAGTACACTGTCCACAACGTAACTCACTAGGTTTCACGCTGACTCCGCCACGATTCTACCCCGTGTACATGCACCTGGTGACACTGTACGGATCAAATCAAACAGCTCGGCTTCTCTTTAAATCTGCGCAAAATGTGTGACTTACGATAACTACCCAACTTCAGACGCAGTGATTGTCTGACTACAATGGACACTCGACAATTCAGCACTGGGTCATTCATATCTCGTCGCAATTCGTACTAGAACTCTGACAAGTGTGACGAAAGCTGCAATGATGGATACATCAGTTTCCAGCAGCTGTGCTAACCAAAGTAATATGTGGTCCCATGAGGAGGAGTGTCTAGACCAGCGAGCGCCACAGGCAATCCATTGCAGCGAGGAGAGTTCAGAGGAAAAGCATCTAGCAAGTCCTGCCAACTTTAGGTGAGGTCAGGCATATGTAGGGCCTGTGGAGGCAGGAGAAGAGGAGGTGTTGATCATGAACACACTGCCATTGTTTTTACGGCTTGCTTACGTATGTGGTCATAATGGTAACTGCGATTACACATTGGGCAGTTGGAGGAAGCGTGGGGGATTATACTGGATGTGAGCTAGGCTGGAACAAGGGTTCGAGAGGGGGACAAGAGTTCCTTTATAGACAACAGGTCTTGTCCATGAGTGCTTATGATTACTGTATCTGATGTAAACATGCAAGATGTCTTGCTGCAAAAGGCCGAGACTGCCACTAAGTTGTGTCCGCATAGGAGCCAGGATGCCCATCCTACCTTCAAAAATATCTCCTTCCCAAAATGGGCTTATATGCTGCAAAAGTTCAATTTCAAATCTTCATCTTGTCTAGATGATATGCAGGGCCTAATCATAGACACGCATCCGTCAGCAAGAAGCAACAGCACTTTCTGCTCTGAATGAATTTGAGTGTTTGGTAACCTGAAGTTTCTTCCCATTGGTTGCGTGGGTACTGCTTTTAAGTGCTTAATTCTTTCATAATCATTAGAACTGGTTCCACCATGCTTCGTACTCTCTCATTCCATGAGCATAGGTTTGTGTTCCAAGGCTAAATACTCGGCTCTCGATCAAATTCAAGGTCTGAGAAGCTTCAACGTCATGCTTGTAATTAAGATTCTTGTTGTCCCTAAATTGGACTAGATGTGTTGTTATCATCCGTGGTCCTCGCAACATCTGTAGAATTGGATATGCTCCCAGCTTGTGCAGTGCCTGTTCTTTTTGATGCAAGAAACAGGGATTTTTATACACCCATGGCTACATGTTCGTCCAAAGAGGGCGCTTTGACTCTACAGATCAACCTTGATTTAAGCCAAAATGCCTGACCGCCCTTGCTAGCGTTTCCTTTGAGGTTTTTTTGCCCATGACAGTCATAAACGAGGACCTTTTTATGTCCAAAAACTACAGCTTTTTGCAGTGCTTTTTCTGACACATGTGCAAAACTATCCGACACAGTGCCTTATTACGTATTCCTAATTCAAGTTTATACACATCTTAACACTTGTGTCCGAGTCGCAGACTTGACAATCCGCTAGAGTAAGACTTAAATTGTACAACAGTGCTCCAGATTAATCATTTGACACAACTGGCAAATTAAAAAACTTGAGTTTTGAATAAATAATATCACCGGGCGTCGGATACTTTTGCGTATGTGACATAAATAATGCTCCAAAAAACTGTAGTTGTGCCGCATGTTTACATCGGGTACGGTGCAGGTTTGAAAACAGAGAAGTGAATGCACTTCAAGTCTGCTTGGCCATGACGATATGCCTCGATAAGACACACGACACATGCTAAACTGCAAGTACGTTTGAGTATGACTGTTGTTAACACTTGCTACACAGCTTCACTAGCCACTGTATAATGTCAAGGTAGTTAGAAGGATGTAACTGAGCTAGTGGAGGGTGATTTGGTGAAACGATTGTAGTGGACTCAGTAGAAATCTTTATCATTGTTTGAAGGCTTGCTCTGCACTAGCACTCCTCTTACACTTGTTTCAAAGCTGTCTAATTCGTACAACAATGTCGGGGGTGTTGCGCAACAAACCATCTACTGGGCACTCAGTTCTCAATTCACATGGGCAGTAATTCAATATCACGTCATGCATACACAGCATCCTGAAGCTAGCCAACTACTCACCTTGTTCAACACAGGAGCTGGCAACTCATGCACTCAGTGTCGCATTCACAGCCACGCTTTCCCCATGTCTCGCACTATTTTTAGCACTGCTTGTGCTCACAAGAGGGAAGGTATAAACAAACAGATTCTGCCCATCCCGAGTCATCGTGTAGTGAGAGAACACCTCGCATAATGTAAAAGGGTTGCTGTGCAGATTCCAACACCCGTGATGATTGTGTTGCATTACAGCACGTGTCTGAGTCCTGAAACTGGCATACCTATGCTGTTCCATGGTTCAATTGATCTTTGGTATCGTGCACTCTTCACAACAGCCCTGAGGTCTGAAGAGCATTCGCCGACCTGGTTTTTTGCTATTAAGTTATTCGTTTCAATTCACAACTGTAGATGCTCCTGGTACTGGTTACCAGTTAAAGCCCAAAGGTAGTCGAAGACAAGCAGTCTGTGCACAACTCCCGTGAGGGAGCAGGCTGACCGGAACCACGCACGGTAACCACTCACGCAGATCCTTAAACCTGCTCCTGTCATGTTCTGATTTAATCCTACTCAAATCACAGCCTGTGCTTTGTTCGTGCAGACAAGCTACCGATCTTTCCCAGCGTTCTGGGCACCTGGGCTCGTGGAGTAATGGAGGAACCTGTACATGGGGCGCTGTTTTCTTTTCCCCTTTCGAATGCGCTTACGTTTATGCTTGACGCTTGGAAACGTACCTGCGCTAGCGCTGCGCATGTGAGGGAGGCCGCAAAGAAGAACCTGAGTAAGGTCTTGATGCTCCGAGATTCAGGTGTAATTTTTACAGTTCTGGTCGCATTTCGTACTTGGTGTTTATGTCTCGCAGAGTAACTACTCTGTATTATTCCTCTTGTTGAATGATAAATAATGACACCACGAATCACGGTATCTACTACGTGTTTAAGCTCAACAATCAATGAAATCCAATACGCATTTGGCACTTTTCGATCCCCAACACCTATCAGAACACTGTCACTGTGAGTCGTTGTCCACGCGAAATCTGCCAAGCTTTGTTAATAGATGGAAGGTTTGTTTTTTTTAAGGTTCGTGGTTAGGGAAATTTGAGGTGGTTCGGCCCATTTCGGGATGCCATACGTTACTCTTGGATGAGGAACTGGATTAGCATGCAGTTAGTGAAAGAAAAGAAACGGCGTGCTTCACTACACGCCTTGTGCGCGGCCGTAGTTCTGTTGACAATTGCTTTACAAGACTGTTCACCAGTAAAAAAGTCAGATTCGGTTTCTTTTCAACGCCGCGCGCCGATTCCCACCTCCTCGGCGTTCAGCTTAGATCACGAAAAGGCAGCACGAGCAGAAGAAAGCCCGTTACTGGTCTCTCAAACAATACACTGTTCGTATCTTTACAGAATGCCCAATGCTGTGCGCCAGGTAAGCATGACCAGCGTCCCCAGTATAACGCGTCGTTGTCAGCGAATATGAATCTGGTGTGTTGGGCAAAGTACCACCGGAAATCAATGACAATAGATAAGCATGTTATTTCCTGCTGTATGCCATATACTTCGAAAGTCCAACTCTTGGAAAGCAGTGCCACCTACCGAGTGCTACGAAGCGACACTTAATTCTAGTTAAAGTTGACAGTAGGACTTTTCCAGCGCATAACTAAGGGGACCTGTAATAATTTGACTGAGGGAGGATTCATCCATGGCACAGGTAGGTCACGAGCGGGAAAAGGGATCCACTCTCAACCAGGTTATGGTTAGGGCCGCAGATACGAGGTGAGTGTTGGTAGTCATTGTCAGCTGTACTACTCATTGAAAGTCCATGCATCGGGGCACATTAGTTTTTGTACTATCTCCCAATGTATACCATACCAAATGAATTGACACAAACTTATTTTTGAATTTGTAGAGTGTTCACGGGGGCTGTAACTGGGAAGAGAAATAAAAATAAACTAGGCAATCCTCGTGTGTTTATAAAACGGTACGTTTCCGGAGACCTTGCCAAGGCCAGTCGAAGGCGGTGGTTCTCAATGGCGTTTCAATCCACAGTACAGATTCTTAGAGATTTGCGAAACAGCAACAACCTCTGCTGACACAGAGAAGTTGAAAGGAGAAGTTGAAGACTTCATAAACTCTGATGTTGCTATGTTCAAGCTACATCAAAGGACTGTTGAACTAGAACGGAGTACGGCTATGCGCAACGTTCAAACGCTGCGCCAGAAACAAGACGAATTGCAAGGGAAAATAGAGGTATTTTCACGGAGTTATTTGCACTATTTTGAATCGAGCTTCTACTGCTTTATCATGCTTAATTTTCGAGTTAGGTACTGGTAAGAGCCATATCTGAAAACAGAATTACATGTTTAATCAATTGCGCAGCAAGTAGAAGAAGAGATTCAGCAGAGGAAAAAGGAATTAGAGAAGAGCAAAATCTACAAGCAGCATCTCGAAGAATACGAGCAAATTAAGAGCACAGTTACAACGTTTCCGAAAAGGTCGGAAACTCATGCAGAGATTTCCAAAGTGAGGAGTGAGGTACAGAATTTGCAGCAAGAGAGCCAATGGCTGGATCAGATGATTGATGTGTGCACCCCTCCTGGTCAATTATTGCTCTGAACTTTGGAATCTTTTAATTTGCTCAATTGTCCCCGACATGGGCCAACAAACACTTGTTTAGAACCGTATCAAGGAACATGCGTTTCAATCATTCGGATACTCTTAAATGACAAGCTGAATTCATTTGCAGTTGCGAACCAAACAATTCTGTCAGTTAGGATTGCTGCTTCGCGAGATTTCAGCAGATGTAGAAGGCTTGGGTCCTGAAACAAAAGACGAGGACTTGCCAAGCGCTTTAGAGAACACAGTACAAGCAATGGATGTAGACAGTCAAGCGGACGGCAAGCAATAGCCACTCTCGTGGACCAGTATCTTACTGCCTTCAGTTACTAGCTGTACTGGTGGTCCCACTTTAGACTGGATGAATCATGTGCTGGCCTTATCTGAGAGTCATTGAACTGTTTGAATGAGAACGCTGCTGTAACTACCACATTTCAGGTATGAATGTTGTTCAGAAATGTATGCTTCACATGTTCCTCACAGGAACAGGAACCAAGCAAGGGCCATTTACACATGAGTAAATCAAATATCTAAGTATAACGGTTGAGTGCACAAGAAAGGGGTTCAAACTGGTTTCTATGAAGCTGCCTGGGTGCTAAATTGTCTTCTGGGAGACCTCTCCAAAAGCCAGAAGTCTTAGCCTACGAATCTGCTATGCTATCAGCAATGCATTGTTCAAGTATTCTTGTTGCTGTTCAGATGCACAACCAGCTACCAAGCCAACGGCCTCTGTGGATATCGATGTGGTCAGCCTGAGCTACGCTGAGCGACCAGCAAAGCGCGGCAAGCCGCGTTGCGACCAGTTTCCATGGCACCTTGTAGGCATGAATTCAACCGCGGGTGTGTATGCTCCCCGGCAAAGAACAGCACGTCGTGCACAGGCTCTTCCAACATTTCACGCGCACTGGCAGGAACATGCAATGACGGGGATGAGTAGCCACCCTGTATGAACTCTTCCTTCGACCAATCTACCATTCCTCCTTTTACAAATGCTC
>JAULKQ010007338.1:0-13783 GCA_032356285.1 Smithsoniella earleae | reverse complement strand
CGCCTGCTTGTTGTCAAACTCCTTCTAGAAATCTCAGATAGGCGAAATATGGCATCAAATTTCATATCCACCCAGCAATTGACCGATAACTGCCTCGGAATCCAACTCATTCTGCTGTACGTAATGGTACCACATCGCAGGTAGGTACAAGAGATCATCACCTTTTAACATTTTAAATACACGTTTCAGTTAAAATAGTTAAAATATTTAAAAAAGAAGAAAATGGTTGATTTCCTGTGACAAGAACTGTACACATGTACGGGTCTGCTGTGTACGAGTGAGACGCTCCTACCGGAGATATCGATATGTAAGAAAGTAATGGCGGGGAAAAAGTGGAATGAAAGCATTTTCTAAGGAGAAACTTTTCTCGGTCTGTACGTGGAGCCCCGAGCGTAGTCACGGCAAGGCATGGCGCGTGCGGTGATCCCGGCCGCAAAGCTTCTTAGCGTACTAAGGATTTCCAACTCGTACGTGCACAGACACCCATGTTCATGGGACTAATAAGGTAACAAAATACCTAAACTCTCATGGTAGGCGCCTTCAACCCATCATCAGTGAGGCGACAAGCGGATAAGCACACTGTGACTCAGTGACTGTGAGTATCCAGGTGAGTTGCAAAGATTTATTCTATGTTGACCACTTAAAACTAGGTGAGGGTTCAAACTGAGCGTTTTGGTCTAAGGCTGAATGACAGGTGTGTTGGCCAAAGGGGTCGCAAGGTCGAAAAACCCAAACTCGGGCGGGGCCTTTACCCTAAGCCATACGCAACCGATTCTGCCTTAACGAATTCAAATCACATCACCCAAAACTGCATAATGATGCCATCAACAACCCCTCCAGCTCTTCGGCTACACCGTTTTCGGCCAAAGCACGCAGAAGTGCGCCGTCATGGGGTTGCGTCGAGTAGCCGCGGACCCGCGGCACGCAAGGAGATGCAACATGTGAAATAGAGTCAAAATTGGCGATTTCCGGCACGTGCAGCCGTCTCAATGCTGACAGTTATGCCTTAAGTTGGCTACATCAATGTAAGACGCTACACAACGTAGGGAAACGAACCTTCTGCGTCTCGTCAGTGCCCTAGGACATGGCCGCGGTGCAGTTCGTCAAACTGTTCAAAATTTAGACAAGCAGTGAACGTGAAGGTAGGCTCTATAAAGTCTGTCGGTCGGCCCTGGTGGCGCCTAAGAGTAGTGTAGCGGGTACAAGAACGGACGCGATTGTTCCTCGCGTTTCATGCGAAGTTTCAGGGGACGTTCGCAGTGAGTGGACAGCTGCGTCAGATGGTGGGCGCGGCGCGGGCGGCATGCTAGGCTCCACAGGCTATCTATGTGTCCATCTGTCTGTCTCAGAGCAGCCCCGCAAACAAATCGCTGGGTAAGGTAAGCCTGTAACCTTAGTTGAATGCCTGTGCACAATATCACGGTGCAAAGGCGCTCGTATTGTGTCATGTTACATGCAGTGCTGTGAGCACATGGACTCAACCGCTGGACAACAGCCTTGCTACTTGCCTGCACCACGGAGACGCTACCTCGTCAAAACAAAGCGTATCTTATTCAATATTTCGGTTTCTTAGAAGCTTTTTCGCCCGAGATTGTACTGTACTAACCCAAGGAGCAGGCTACAGCCAGAACCACTACGAAGGCGATATTCGGACAGTACCTTGAATTGAGGCATCTGCATCAACCACGGAGCATTTCTGCTCAGGTGACTCTCCCTCTATTGTGCCTTTCCGCCCTTGAATGTTCCTTTTCTCCGAGAGACTTGACACTGACCACCGCGCTTGTTTTTTGGATCCCTGTTCCGTGTAACCCTCTACTCCTACACTTGGATCCGCCACGTGATCAAACTATTTTGACTTGAACAAAACAAGATTTTTATTCTCATCTGGAATGATCGTTCACTCGACGAGCGGCATGTGTGATGTCATGCGTTACGTTTCACTCCTTTCGCCAAAATTCACAAAACTCGTTCCATTGGCTTCCCCTTGAAACAGTAAGAACCGTCTATCATATTGCTTTCCATTGTCGACTTCCTGGCGCTGAGTTGTCGAGTTAGTTTCCCTCCGCACTGGTGTTTTGTCCACTCTCCGGTACTCGAAGCCTGGTACCATAACTTGCGACTGGTGGACTATAGCACTATCCAAAGGATACAATCTAATTATTTTGCTAGAGTAACGAGCTATATGTTTGAATTTTCCTCTTGTTACGTTTATCATCCGGGGTCAGTGCATTCGCTCTCTGGTACTCACCTTCCCCTCCTGTCTCGCATAACTCGGCTTGTACTGTAGCCAGTCTCAATCAATTTCACTGTGTTCGGTTTACTCTGTTTAAATTACAAATCTCGTCCAGGCTGTAGTTGCAGTGTCACGATGATGTACTGTGGGATTGTCCTGTATGTTCAGCTAAACAAACACGGATCTATAATAAGTACATCCAGACGAAAACCAGCTTTATTTAAAGCCATTCCTTGGCTATTTTTCTTAGTAAATTGCAAAGGAGAACTGTTGTAAAGACTCTGCGTCCCTCTCAGGGTTACATCATCTTAGGCGAACGGAGTATCAATCTGAAACATTGGAGATTGTTTCAACAATATGCTATGTTAGGATGCTACTCGCTATACTTTAGTTTCCACTACCATGCGACAAGCTGGCTCGACGTCACGACACCGTAGGGCAGTTGCCTGACGCTTATGCAACATCGCAAACAGTTATAGTGGATCAAAGGATGGTTCAATTGCCAGTATTCAAACCTTTTGATGTGGGACCAAGCCCGATTCGCCAGAGTTGCGCTTGTCTTATCGTTGCGTTCCAGCGAATGTGTTCAAGATATTCTCCCATTTTGTAATTCGCGTGCACCTACTCTTCAGGGTAGCTTGTACGCTGTTACGATGAGCCAGAAAATCTTGTATGATACGTGCTTGATGCCATTGCGAAAGTCAATACTTGTGGTAGTACACACGAGTACACAGTTCAAGGGAGCAGCTCGCGTATGCGCACTAATTGAACGCACACCGGTGTTTTTTGAGTTTCATGGCTTGTGACATTCATTTTGATCTAGATAAACATTGATTCTGTGCTGTCTACCACATCCTGTAGTTGTGGAATATCGATGTCGATCCATTCCTCAAACCAAGGCCAGCGTACCCGGGCTTAGACCCTAATAGTAACGCTCTTGTGCGCTGCTTATGTATTCAAGTTCTCCCAGGTGTGTGACGAATGGCTCTACGCAGTTAAACTGTATCTTGCCCGGTTGTGTGGGCTGGTCCGTGTGCTTACCCGAACATAGAGAGTTCAAATGTGGTCGACACGGTCGTAGAATTGATACACAAGAAGTGTCATCATTCAACAGAGCACTAGTACCACTGCAGCACACTTGCTGAATTGAACAACGTCTATGCACGTGGAACGTTGCTCAAGTTTGCGCTGCCTTGTCAGGCAATCTATCAGCGTAACCCAGAGGAAACTAGACTGCACCTCCACGTAGTTTCTATGAACTGTACATCATTACATTCGTGCGCTGAAACATCTACTTTGGCAAGTGATAGGTGCACGTGTTGAGCTCGCTCATGAGGTACATGTTGTCCCCCTAGTTTGCTTGTACAATACAGTAAGCTGATAGATTCATCCCGCTTGAATGCTTGTTCCGAAATCCTTTCCTGCGACATCTCATTCAGCGCAACTTGTTGTAGCCAATTGTTCGTGCACCACACCTTCAATTGACACCAGCTGGCAACGCTCCTTCCCGGTTCCCTGTACGTGTTTCATGTACTCATGGTTTTTGTGAGAGGTAATCATGAGCTCCTCTGTACGTGTGTTGTCATCATAGCGCTAATACTGAGAGCATGGTCAAACAACCATTCAGAATAGGAAAGGATAATTACAATCGACGCCATCATGGCAACAGTTTTTCAGCTAAGAGCTCACTCAGGTTACATGGGATCGTTCAAAAGTGTCTACACAATACCTATGGTCTCGTTCTTTGAGGACGAGATACATGTTGAGAAGCTCGAATCTCCCCAACCTCGTTACGACGAAGGTGAGTCAATAGCTTGTCATTTACTGCACCATCGAACCTAGCAATCCCACATCATGAGAACAGACTTTCAACAGGTAGTCTACTCTCACAGTATGCCATAGCTGGTTCTTCGGAGATGTCTAACAGCACTTTAGCTGTCAAACACAAACGCGAAGAACGCTATGAAACCACGCCAGTACAGCTGTATCGTACTCCCTTAAGATAGATAATAAAAGCCTGCTTTGGCCTGTCTCGTGCATCCCATATTACCACAACAACCCTGCACTCTCCACGACAGAGTGGGATGGCTCTCTGGACAGGCGTTGTGCACAACTTACCATTGCTTGTGCGCATGACACAGCATGACTAGGATAGACAAAGATCCCATCGGGGGTTTTGGCCCAAATTTTTGGCCGCATCGGATGTTCCTCCAAGAAGAAGTATCAGAACGGAGGGTTCAGAAAAAATGCATGTATTTTTTCTACTCAAATTTCAAGAATGCAGTCAGAAAAATCACGAAACTACCCCCTGTAGCCCTCGCACAGCAACGTATGCGCTTGTGTTAACACCGAGGGGTAAACAGAAAGGCATTGGTAGCCCAGAAAACAAGAAACATGCATGCTAGCCGCATCTCTTGCCCCTCAACGCGCGTGCGTGTATCGCGGTCGACTTCGGCACGTTGAGTTTCGCCTCGTCTGCTTACGGCGCTGTCGACAGCCGTTCGCAGTAACCTGTAGCCACAAGCTGGATTCTCGCGAAAACTCGCACTCAGTCGGCGAAATTGCGCTGTTGTGCGTCGAGAGTGCGTGCGGGGTCACTCGAGCGCGATGAAAAGTGTTCAGTCTTTGAAATGTTGCAGGGGTAATGTTGACTGGTTAGAATAGTACTTGTGGTTGATTCGCGGTGTGATTGGGTCTCTTGGAGCGATGCAATGGGCGCCCAGTGTTCGTATGTCAATGTGGTATACCCTATGACGTGAGTTCGGCTCCCAGAACCCCCAAGAATCACCGTGAGCTGCCACAGCTCCGTCACGCCGGGCCCCAAAATTAACAGATACGACGAGCTGCCTGGTGCCCCAGCTTTGAATCTTGACAGACGAAGCACACAAGTATGAGCTGTGCCCAATCCCAATTCATCCACATGTAGTCTTAAAATGGAGAAATATCTGAGCAGCTTACTGCCACCAGGGTCTGACTGATAAAAAGTTATTACATCGGGGTTAACGACGATGAGGTGTTCCACTCCAAAAACTTGACTGACGAAGCAAAGAGCCGATACATTGAAAGCATGTGCCGAGACCGTTCCGCGCACAGCTGGCGTGAGTTTGTGCACAAGATATGTTCACAGATAACTTGTGCATACAACATGTTCACAGGCATTTGTGCACATGGCGAAACAACTACAACTACAACTTGCAGGCGTATCGCAATGCTGTCGCCAAGGCGCTGGAACGTCCTGTGCGTGATCGCATGCGCGGTCGCCGCGGCGCATGGCCGCGAGTCCATCGGCCCGGATGGGCTACCCTGTTACGACCTGATTGAGTGCCGCGTCGGCGCGTCGAACCCTATGAACCGTACTGTGGACTCTCCCGTATTCCAGAAGCAGGTGCGAGTGGCGCGCACGTGGGCTGGTTACAGTTAGGGGTGAGATGCGACAGTTGGTTACCGTGCCTTCCCGCCGTGCGTACAGGTAACGGGGGCTTTTAACCAGACCGCGCCGCCAACATCCACCAGGCCACTCAAGTTTGCGTTCTACTATCGGTACGATGCTGACGTCAGCGTCGCGGAGATTACCGAAGTGTCGACGATGCTGCTTCCGACCGCGGCGTCCGTTCTCGGGCGATCGATCCGGGTGCGCGGACCATGTTTACCTACCCCTAACCACCGACCCTCAGTCAGCTCGCTTTCACTCGTGCAAAAATAAAGCCAAAAATCTGGATTTGGAGATGACCTTGAGCGAAAACGAATTGCCACGAGCTCTCAAGCTGTTAGTAGCTTAGATTTCGCTTCGAAACTGTTCTATTGTGAGGCGGCGATCACTTTTAATAAGGTCTACAAGACATACTTTCTGGATGCCATTGCAGGACAGCTCTGACGCCGGCTGCTGCTCATTTTGAACGTCGTCGCATCTGGTTGCGCAGTTGAACAGAAAAGCGGTCCGTCTGAGCAGGAAGGTCAAAACAAGCCGTTGCTTTGTCTTGATATTCTGTGTCTATCTGAGTGGAGGCTTTCAGGCTTTGATTAAAAAAACCTGCCGCAATAAACGCGATTTTGTGCGCTAGGATGAAATCATGGCTATTGACGGTGTTAGGGTGAACGCGCCGAATGCAGCGCAACAAAATTGACCTCCAAGTTTGATATTTTGTCTTCTGAACTCGCTGTGCAGGTTCGAAATGCGCGAACCTTCCTCGGGCTTCCCGGCGTCTTGGACGAGGCGGGCGACCCTATCCCAGGCGATCCCACCACAGGTTGGCGCCTTAGCCACTCCGAATGCATGCGAGCTTGACACCTGTCGCCACACGCTGCTGTGCACGCGCAGGGATTGAGGCGGACCTGGTGGTCAAGGTGACGGTTCTCGGAGCGTCGAACCCTGAGTGCGACGGCGTTGCGGGGCTGGCCGCCGGAATTCTGTCTTCGTCATTGACGAGCCGCCCAGTGTACGGGATTCTGATACTCTGCAGCAACACCAATACGACGTTCACGTCGCGCCTGCACACAGTGGTTCACGAGCTGACTCACGTGCTGGTGCGCACCTGTCGCCACGATGTTGGCGTCCTCGCCACCGTACTAACCACAGTGTTGCTGCACTATTTACAAAGTGGCGTTAAGTTATATTTTTTCAACGGATTTGGGCGCCATTGTTGCCGTTTTTCCCTTTTCCGTACGTTTTGGCGCTAAGAGACGTCGAGGGTAGCGCGCGTCATAGATACGGCGAAGCCTTGTCTTCAGTACGGTGCTCCGAACGTTGCGGAAGGTTCTTGAGTGCGCGCGCAGCGCAGGGATTCAGTCCGCTGCGATTTCCGTCGTTCGCGGGAGCCGCGCAAAGTCCGATCGTCCAGTCGCTGGTGGGCGGCGGCATCGCAGTCGTCAGCCACAACGTCCTAGCGCATGTCCGCTCCCACTTCGCGTGCGACACCGCGTTCGGCGCGGAGCTCGAAGACGACGGCGGCCAGGGCAGCGCCAACGGGCACTGGAACAGCCGAACCTTCGAGGTGCTTCTTCGAACATTCTAGAACATTCTGATATCAATGATAACGATTGCGCCGGAGCTCTGTGCACGCCAAGCTCGGGCCTCACACGCATGCATGCAGGGAGAGTACATGGACTCTGTGGCGCCGTTTACGAATTCGCTGTTCCACCGCCACGTCATCACAGACCTGACGCTTGGCCTCCTCCAGGATAGCGGCTGGTGCGAGCCGCTCCCCCTCAACCCTCGTACAGTCGAACAGGGATTTTATTATACTAGTAATAGCGCTTTCAGCGCCAGGCTGTCGCAGTATCTCGTCGTGCCCCGTTTTCTCGCCCGCTGGGCTTCAGTGCGGCACCATCGTCATGCTCACCTGCGTCGCGTTTTAAATGTCAACCGCGAACCGGAAATCCTGCCTGCTACTACAGCATTGAAGTTAGTTATCACCGGAACGCAGGGCGAACCTCCGATCGCCGCCACAGCGCTGCAGTACCGCTGCTGCTGCTGCGCTCACTGTAACGTCTGTCACTTGGTTTCTCGCTTCCAACTCCTCCAACAAGCGAAGGGCGATTCCGTGAGTTTGTATTACCCCGCAATGTTCTGAGCATGCATGCATGCATGCATGCAGGTACGACGTCAAGTACGGGGCGCAGGGCTTCAACCCTTACGGGTACAAGAGCGGCTGCGCGTTCTTTAATTCGACGTTCGAGCAGGCACTGCAAGACCCCCAGGCTTCGAGGTACCTGTGCGACGAGCCCGCGATGCTGACGTGTCTTTTCGACCAAACGGGACCGGGAATCTGCGCTGGGTTCGCCACGTGGGACGGCTGGAATCGAACCGTATCGGTGCGTCGCGATTCTATGGACCAGGGCCGATTGTAGTCAATTTGGAAATGTTTCCTGTTTATACTATGTGAAAATAGATGGAATTTCTGCCCTCCAATCCAACAGGGTACCATTTGTTCATGCTGAAGCTTGCGGCAAACACCGCTCCTGTCGCAGCCTATTTCTAAAATAAGCTGGTTTTTAAACCAACTTTTTTTTAACTCGAGCACGGATGCAGACCGACGTCGCCACGGATAGGTTCCCGGAGTGCGTTGCGCTGCAGCCGGGCGCGCGGTGCCTCGCTCTCGGCGCGAGTAACGTCACGTGCGCCGCGATGGCCTGCTCGCCTCTGGGGCAGGTGCTGATCAACGGTGCGCCATGCAGTGCCGGTGCGATTCCTCTTGTCGCCACCCGATTTTACCTGCGGACCACGCGGGTGCGATTCAGCATAGCGAGCGGTGCAGCTGCTCATGGGCATTGTGCGCTATTGTGAGGCATCGCGATTATTTGTAATGCACGCTAGCGCTGTCTGTGGAATGATGGATAAATGATGCGCTAATGGTGATTGATCTTCAATCGTCGCATGTGTAGTGGCTCATGGTTGTCACATTCCACCTTACAACACTGTCCGACACACCGAGAATGAAACCCGTCGGAAAAGTAAGATCTCAGCTGCTTACATCCGAAAGGGTTTGGCGCTTCGACGCTGTGCCTCCCGGGGCCTCCATGTGCGGTCACGCGGCGTGGAAAGTTCGATTCTGGACTCGCACTCACCAGGACTCGAACCGGTGACACACCACACTTTGATACCATATCGGAAAAGCGCCAAACCCTTTCGGATTTAATTGTTTGAGATCTGGCTGTGTCGATAATGTAGTGTACTCTTGAGTGACCTCGCACGCACTCCCAACAATACCACTTCAAAACTAAAATATTTTTCACAGTTGGTTCCGGCGCGCGCAGATGTCGAGCCGTCGCATGGGCGGCGAATTCACTCCCACACACGGGTCGAAAACACAAAGAGAGAGGCAGCGAGCTGAAGGTTTCAAGCCCGTAACCCTCGGCCAACTCCGCATAAGTGTCGTGCATGCGTCGGATTGAGTCCTGGGTGCGACGGCTCGAGTTTTGCGAGCGTCGGAATCAACTGTGAAAAAACCTGTGCTTCCCGTCACCTCTCCGTCCTGAGCGCTCGTGAATCGGGGCGGAAATGCTGCACATGGCGGGCTGCGATTTTGTGATGCTGTGACACCGGCCTCAAGCTTTCAATTCTGGCTTTCTCCGATTGTAAGTCGATTCACGCTCGAAGCGTGGTACAAGCGCTGCGAGAAAAGCTAACGATGGAGCGTGTGTATTTGAAATGGAACGGTCTGATAATTTGCCTTAATCTAAGTAATTTGATATGACGCCGGCCATGCGCTACAGACTTGTCCTGTTGGGTTGTTCTGCTGCGATTCCGATCATTTCGACGTTCCGCGAGTGTGCAGGATCGGTCACGTGCCCCGATGACGAGTACATGTGCTCCGATCCCGGCCTTCTGACGTGCGTGGGGGCCTTGAACGATTGCAGCGGCAACGGAGATTGTTTCAAGGGTGCATGCTACTGCCATCTCGGCTGGGGTGGAGCGGACTGTTCTCTCCGCGCGTGCCTGCCTCAAGCGGGTTGTGGCGACGTGCGACCCTCGACCCTCGAAACTTTGTGCGTCACTAGTGATCTGTCTGAGGCGATTTTGGTGGCTACAGGGGTCCCCGTGTCCGGGTTCCGGCTTCTGCGGCGTGCCGAGCTGCGGCGAATGGTCGTCAGGGCAGCTGGACCGCGGCGTGTCGTGCAGCGGCGCGTTAGGGGTCCCGACCAGCGCGTTGACGGACGCGCCTATTACGATGATTGCCGACCTGGAGGCGCCGAGCGCGGCGTAACGCAGCGGCTGTAGGAGCACGTATTTTGCAGAATTAGAACGTTCGGGGGGGTTGTGGTTTTCCAGACCGCCTGTAGTTAGTGTTTGTTAGATATTACATGTCGAGTTGAGGATGACGTGGTTGAATGGATGCGCAGTAAGCAGAGGGGTATGGTGGCGAGTTGTAATGTACCGTTACATATCCACACCTTCGATATGTCGTGTCCAGTATTGGCGTATTTTGGCGAACAGTTCCGTGTCCACAGTGGGCCTCTTGTCGGACGAACCCCAAATCAGTAAATTTAGGTCTCCTTGCGTTTCAACTTGAAATCGAATATTGCACAGGAAGTATCCAACGCATGAAAGTTTAAGATATGCTTGTCAAATCACAGTCCTGGTACTTCTGATGTGTTTGCCACATAACAACGCTGCTTAATGACGATCCACTAAGACCTCAGTTCGCAATAGTCTGAGATACTGGTGGTCCCTTGTCGGACGAATTTGCTGACGATGCCAACACTTCCGGCAGGTGATCGTCGCGTCACGTTTGCGGGATCCGCTGGGGCTATTTCCAAAGGTTTTTCCTGCTGCCACTGACCAGAACTACCCGTCATCTTCTACTCACATGCCTGTTGGTTTCTTCTCAACTCAGTTCAGTAGAGCAGTAAATCTGTATTCACACCATGGAGTGCAAGTGAGCCTGGTTTTGAGACGATTGCTGTGAGTACTTGGCTGACTGGATTCTACTTGCGGGAGAAACAGCTAAAGATCGCGTCCTTCGTGTGACGTCTTAGCGAGGTTTTGAGACGGCAAGTTCGTCACAAATTGTTTGTTTGAGACGGGACAGGTTGATTGCATGGATCTGACGGTACCTATGTGTGTAAGCATGTATGAATGTATCACGGTGCGCGGATGCAAGAAAAAGTTCCCCCAAGTCCCCCGACGGTACTACCGAATTGAACTCAGGCTTCAGTTTTGTCATTTATTATGTAATGTCAAACAGCATCGTAGATGTACGTACAACGAGTTAGAGCCCCTTAGTGCGTCGAACAGCCCCGGTGGCTCTCAGATGGGCAGAAATTCGGCGTAGTGAACTGTTGAATGGCATCAAATAGCACCTTCATCTCACTAAACAATCACATTTTGCTATTATTCTAGCGTTTGCAGTGGCAAAATGAGGATGTTGTTTGGTGTGGTGACCTAGCAGGGACTGTCATGCTTCGTCTGAAGAGTTGTCGAACTCGTTCTAGTTTGCTTAGTGAGGGAGGCACGAAATGTTGAGAGGAAACATGTCAAGGTCGCACCGAGGGAACTTAAACTGGTGGTTGAGGATCACAGATGCGGGGGGAGCATGTTAGGAAACCATGTGATGTGTTTCAAGAAATGGCACTGCGCTGCACTTGGTGTGGCTTAAGAGATGAAAAAGCGAATGAAGGTTGTGTTTCCGGATTTTCGTCTGAAGAAGTCAATCAAATGCTGCAACGGGCCATTCCACGCCGTTGTGGAGCAACAGTCTTGCTGAGGACACCTTGGAGAATCTGATACTCTAATAACCACTACACATCGTTCGCAGACGGAGTCCGGTGACGTACACAGGTTACTTGAAGTGACTGGGTGCTGAAGACTGACCGTTCCGCACCGGCTCGCTGAAGGCAGGTCACTCAGCTGCAGAATATTTCATACAATCTTGTCCCAGGTGAACTCATGAAACGGTGCTTTTTTATTGATGGTTCATTATCGTCGAATACAGCTCATCTAGTCCCCATTGCCACGTGTGACAGGCTGTCCGCTGGTTATGAAACCGTGGCCGTGCTGTTGGGTGACGCGGCCTGTCACAGAATGCTTGTGAGTTATTTTTGAATGCGACATTGGACCTCTACTCCACGGAGTGACTTTGGCCAATTTGGGCGGAAGGGATCCATTCGATCAACTCTTTAGCGACGGAAACATGGTCTGCATGCATTGTAATGCCGATTTAGATCGGATTGCGGTACCGGTACTCCCTCAGGGATTCAACATAGATCCATGTGTCCAGCACTCTTATGTATTCAAATCTCTTGTAGTTGGTGTAGTCGTCGTACCCCCCACGTTGCAACAGGTAGACGCTATCTACACGACAGGTGTTGACGCACCGGACTTGCGCTATTTCTACACACCGTCAACTCTCCGCTGATGCACCTAGCAACCTCAAGTGAAAGTGCTGTACAAATTCGCCAATAACAGCTTGGAGCACTCTTTATCTTTTCAGGTTTGAAGCGCTCAGACCACTTGTAGATTTGTAGGATTAAGCTTGAAAGAACCGCCAAATATAGTGGTGAATACACATTTTGTGAGACACGATGCTATCATTATTGCGTAGGCAAGAAATCAGAAGCTCTATTCTCTACATGTGTCTGTAGGTTGGCAGCATGTTTTTCGCTGTTCCTTGGCTGGTTGGCTTGGTCTTGGTAGCGCCAGGAGTTCGTGGAGAGCCGGATCCTGTGCCTATCACCGATTTCACGAGCGGTATCAAAAGGGATGCTTACAGCACTTGGTTCAATGGTTGTGGAGAGCAAGCCTGTGCTTGTGGTGCGACGCTTCTCACAAGCATGTTCAAACCTGTTTTATCTGTACTGCGTGCTTCATCCCAGGAAGTTTACTTTAAAGCCCGAATCACGCTCCTGTGAGAGTCAGGATCATAACATAAATATTGTCAGAGTTCGAGATGTGGCTGAACGAAAGGCCATCACCCTGTGGCTTACGTTGACTGGAGACACTTGACATCGACTTAGAGCACGAAACCCTGAGAGCATGGTACATTGGAACGCTGGCACATCAAACGACTGTAATTTGTTTACTCGCCAGATGATGTGCGGACAAAATGATTTGATTCCGAATTTCCGGTCCATCATTGCCTGTATCTCAGCTTTCTTGTTGGTAGCCACAAGCATCGTCAGGTTGCTCCTACTGAGCAAAAAGCCAAGTTAGCATCTTCCTTTTCCAGGCACATACCACTGGCAGGTTCCTGGGTGGTATTAGATGCATCTTAATTCACTCTGTTAAACCGTATGGGTTCGAATTCAGTTCGTTTGTTAACACGAAGATCTCAATTCTCTCCAAGGCAGTTCCCAACTTGGATCTAGGTCTCGGATTACTCAACTATCGGATCAATCTACATGTATGTGTGTTACGTCGATAATGTCGCGAGAAATAACGTCACATCATAACCAACAATGAACAGAAATTCTGCATTTGCTTAGGGAAGCAACCATGAAGTATCTACTGTTACTCTCCAGGCTGTGGCAGACTTTTTAGTGGAGCTAACCCAATTGTCCGATCGTACTGAGTACATTGTCTAGAAATGAATGCTTATCCTTTGAGTAAGCACATTCGACTCTCTGTTCGACTCTCTGCAAGGCTTTGCCTAGGAACGTCTCTTTCCAAGGAGAATGGAACCAAGCAGATGACCGGGATGTGTAGACTCATGAATTTTCGGAGTTTATCATCGCCAATCTGTTGAGTTGACCGAACGCTTTGCGAGCTTCGTAGTGGAGTGGCAACACGACGCAAGCAACCATCTCACCTGCTTGACGCAACTACGCGCAGCGAGAGCACTTGTCGCAGGTAGCACTGTTCTTTTGTGTACTCTTTGTTCCATCACTCGCAGCAAGCGCATCCTAGATCTGATAGTTTTCATTCAGACTGCAGTGTTGGTTGTTAGCAGGACAATTGATTTATCCCCGCTAGAAGGCCTATTACAGCCTGAAGAGTAGCAAAGACAATAGGTTTCTTCTTGGTTTCTTCTCTAAGGAAACCCTGAAGATTTCGTTGTGAATCATTGTAGTTTGATTGCGGCATTATCGATCATAGTAACTGCAAACGCATGAAGC
>JAULKQ010007327.1:0-13784 GCA_032356285.1 Smithsoniella earleae | reverse complement strand
GTAAAGCTTTCGGTGCTAGTAAAGCTTTCTTTCTGTCACCTCCTCGCCAGCTTTGCTGGCAAGAAAGGAGGTGATGCCTGCGATACTACTTTAGAAGCTTTACCATCACCTATGCTTTTTGCGAAGGAGAAGCTTTACCAATTTTAAGGCAAAGCAAACTGGTAAAGCTATCACTTACGTAAAAGCGAAGTAAACCGAAAGAAAAAATTTACGTGAAAAGGAAGGAAGGCTGGAGGGTGAAGCTTTGGCTGCTACGTTGAACTGTCAAACTTATGTGAACAAAAGAGTAAAAATAAAATAAAGTTAATATTAATGATTTTTATGGAAAAACAAGCATTTGAACAAACCGGATTAGTTCCTAGATCTATAATTCGTACTTTTGATCGTTTTAAAAAACAAGTCTTTCCTGGTGGTGAATCTTTAGTCCTTCAAGAATTTCGTATTTCTCGGTATCAAGTGTTAGTTTCAGTAAAATGTTTATTATGTTTAATTTTTATCCCATTAGTTTTCAATTTTTTTGTAAAATTTTTTATTTTATTACCATTGACAAATTATTTTTGGAATACTTCTCAAAATAAAATATTTTTAAATTCCTATCAAGAAGAACGAGCTTTTAAAGAAATAAAATTTTTTGAAGAAAAAATTTATTTTGAAACTTTATTAGAAGACGAAATAAAAACGTTTGAAAAACAAATATGTTACTCTCAAATTATTGAAAGCACTAGTATGAAGAGTGATAAAAATAGTAAGTTATTTATGTCCGAAATGAAGAATTTTGATAGTTTAAATACAAAAAAATTGAAAAATTCTTGTAATGACAAAATCAAATTTCAAAAAAAACTTCTTTATTTAGCACATGAATTTAATAAGGAAAGTATAGAATCATTGACTAATTTTTTTATTGATTTTTTAACATTAGGAACTTTGGCTCTTTTATTTCTTTTAATGAAACCACAAATTATAATTTTAAAATCTTTTTTAACAGAATCAATATATAGTTTAAGCGATACAACAAAGTCATTTCTTTTAATTTTATTCACTGATTTATTAGTTGGTTTTCATTCTCCTAAAGGTTGGGAATTTTTTTTAGAAATAATTTTATTACATTTTGGCCTACCAAAAAATCAAGAGTTTATTTTTTTATTTGTAGCAACTTTTCCAGTGTTATTGGATACAGTTTTTAAATATTGGATTTTTCGTTATTTAAATAAAATATCTCCGTCTACAGTTGCAACATATCATAATATGATTGAATAAATTATTTACACATAACATGCTTGAATTTACAGTTTGAAAAGTTGTGTTAGTAAAGCGGAAGCTCTTGTCTCCAAAATTGGTAAAGCTTTGAAAGGAGAGAATCAAATTGGTAAAGCTTTCAAATACCCGTAGCTCTTTCAAAGCTTTACCAATTTCTCTCTCCTTTAGGGAGACAAGGAGTTGCTCCGCTAAAAGCAAAATCGTAGCAGCTTTTGCGAAGTAAGCCAAAGGAGGATAAAGCTTTTGTCTCCAAAAAAGAAATATGTGACTAGCTTCACCCTGCTTCTTTATTCTTCAAAATGCCCCTCATACGTCGGGCTACTTTCTCCTTTGGAGACAAAAGCTTTGTTTTATTTTTAAAAAAGGAAGAAGCATGCCCTAAGTATGCAAGGGCTTTAAAGACTTTACCAGTTTTAGTAGCAGATAAAACAAAGCTTTACCAATTTATTCCTAAAGCTTTGAAATGAAGGAAGGGTCCAACTTTATCTTGCAAAAATAAACTGGTGAAACTTTGAAAACCAAGGAGGGATTTTGCTTTGCAAGGATCTTTCTAATTTTGCTAGCATCATACGTATAATTTACAGTAGTAAAAATATAAATATAACCACACCCTTTGTTATTATTTGGAGTACTTTGCTTTTTATTTTAGAAAGCTTGACTGTTCTAAAAATTGTTTTCAAGGTTTGAAACCTACAAGCAAAATAATCAATGGCAATAGATGAAGAGCTTTTAGCAAATCTAAAAGTCCTTTTATAAAAAAAAAGAAACCTTTTATTATAGAGTTAAAAGTCTTACCATACAAAAGCAAAAGTAAAGGTACTTTAAAAATGATAAAGCTTTTCCTCCGAAGGAGTTGCTATGCTTTCTTCAAAAGTAAAACACCATGGTAAAGCTTTCGGTGCTAGTAAAGCTTTCTTTCTGTCACCTCCTCGCCAGCTTTGCTGGCAAGAAAGGAGGTGATGCCTGCGATACTACTTTAGAAGCTTTACCATCACCTCCTTGAAAGCTGAAAGCTTTACTCTCCTTAGAAGCGTTACCATCACCTACTATCTCCGTTGGAGACAAAAGCTTTACCAATTTATTTCAAAGCTTTACCAATAAAAGTAAAATGGCAGGATTGCTTGTCTCCGAAGGAGAAAACCTACGTGAAAGAAAAGCTTTACCTGTAACCCTTTCAACGAAGGTAACAATGAAGGGAGTTTTAAGGCAAGGCAAAAAACTGTAGCCCTTGTAAAAGTAAAATAGCAATACCAGCCTTGCTTTTTTTATTTTTAAAGCTTTATGCAAAATATGAAGGACTTTCAAAGCTTTATCATTCACGTATGTTGTATTTTTGTAGCAAAGCAAAATACCAGTTTTTTTCGCTGAGAAGGGTAAAGCTTTGACTGCTTCCGTTCTTTTTAAACAAAAATAAATGGTAAAGCGTCCTAAGGGAACCTACGTAAACAAAAGGGCGATACGGTTCTTCTTTTTAAATAAAAGCTAACCATCCGCGAAGTATAGTAATACTTCGGGTTAAAAATAAAAAAGAAACATTAAAAATAAACTAAAAATATTTTATTAAAATAAAAGAAAAAATTTTTTTAGTCACTCAGTTTTTGCATACTTAGTACTATATAAAAAAAAGAATTATTAAACACAGAAAACCATCGGTTTAAACTTTTAAATTAATCATAGTACTATTGTTTAGCCCGTGTTTAAGTTAAGATGTAGAAAGCAAAACTAAAAAAATTTTTTAAATTAATAAATTATTTTTATTCTTAGTCTGCTATAAATTTTAAAGCAAAAATTTCATTAAAAATTATGATGATTGATTTAGTAAAACATCCTGTTCTAACAGAAAAATCTGTTAGATTAATTGAAAATAATCAATATACTTTTGCTGTAGATTTACGTTTAAGTAAACCGCAAATAAAAAAATTAATAGAAGAATATTTTAAAGTAAAAGTAATTAGTATTAATACTCATATTCCTCCTCGAAAAAAAAAACGTTTAGGAACATCTTTCGGTTTTAAAGCACGTTATAAAAGAGTTATTGTAACTCTAAAATCAGGAGATTCAATACCTCTTTTTCAAGAAAATAAATAAATTTTTTTATTTTTTTTTAACATTTATAAAGACAAACTTTTCGATTTTTAAGTATAAAAATTTAAAAATTAGTTTTTTATAATAAAAAAAGATTATAAAAAACTTTTGATAGTTTTTTTGTTCTTCAAGGTAGAAGATATGAAGTATATAACGTAGTGAATATCGTGAACAAAATATCACCTAGGTCTCCTTCTTCGAAGGAAGAAGCAAGTGCCTAGCATTTTACTTTTGTAAAATAGCTATTGCTATTTTACTTTTGCAAGGGCTACTGTTTTTCTTTAGAAGGAAGTATAGCAACTCCTTTTATTTTTGGAAGAAATGCTTTGCTAGACTTTGGCAAATTGGTTGCGAAAGCTGGCTTTCGCAACCAATTTGCTGTCCTCCATTTCTAAACTTTACCAATTTTGGAAGAAGCGGAGCAATCCATTTCAAAGCCGTCATCCTCCGAAAGTTTTACCATCCTCCGAAAGTTTTACCATCACCTACGGTAAAAATAAAAGAAAGCTTTACCAATAAATTGGTGAAGCTCTTGTGCCTGCGAAGCAGGCAAGGTACAAAATAAGAGGCATTTTGTTTTTGGCAGCAGCCTGTAACCCTTTCACCGAAGGTGACAATGAAGGGAATTTGCTTTTCAAAGTTTTACCCTCCTGCCTTCTTTTTTCAAAGTTTTACCAATTTGAAAAAAAGAAGCTTTACCAATTTTGGAGGACAATGCTAGGCTAAAGCAAAGCTTTAAGCTTTCGATAATACTTTAGAAGCTTTACCATCATTTATGGTAAAAGTAAAAGAAGCTTTACCTGTAACCCCAGCGTAGCAAGACCGAAGGTGACAATGAAGGGAGTTTTAAGGCAAGGCACAAAAAAGCTACAGCTGCTTCGCTGCTGGTAAAGCTTTGTAACTGTTTTTTGCTTTTTATTTTTATTTCTAAAGCTTTACCAATTTTGCAGGTTACGAGGGTAAATCTTTCAGCTTTGATTTTAGTGCCGAGAGCTTTCCGCTCCTTTTGCTTTTGTCTCCTGCTTTAGCAAGGAGAAAGGACGTAATGCTAATCCTCTCGAAAGAGGACAATGCAGGCAACTCATGGAGAGGGAATGCTTTACTGGTAAAGCTTCTTTTTTTGCATAAAACTTTTAAAATACAGGCATGAGGGTAAAGCTTTACAAGAGCTTTCAGCTTTGAATTTACTATTAAAAAGTATACTTATACTTACTCGTAGCTTTAAGTATGTAAGGGAATTATTAAAAAATTAGTTAATAATTATTGGTAGGCAAAAACTTTTTTAAAAGTTTCACGAACTTTATCGCCTGAATCTATAGATTCTAATGGATCTTTTCTTAACCTATGACGTAAGCAAAGCGGAATTACACGAAAAATATCTTGAGGTGTCACTTCTGTACGACCTTCAAATGCAGCTAAAGCTTTACTTGCACGATTTGTAACAATATCTCCTCTTAATCCATCAACATTTAATTCGGAACAAATTTGAGAAATTTTTATTCGATAATCATATTCAATATTAACATTTTTTAAAAGATTACGAGCTGTTATGATTCGCTCTCTCAACTCATTTTGTGATTCTTCATAATTTTGTCTAAAATTTAAAGGTGATTCATCAAAATTAGCTCTTTGTTCTACAATTTTCACACGTAAATTAGCATCTTTAACAGTTCCAATTTGTGCATGCATTCCAAACCTATCAAGTAATTGGGGTCGTAATTCACCTTCTTCGGGATTACCTGATCCAACTAGAATAAAACGTGCTGGATGACTAATTGAAATACCTTCCCTTTCAACTGTATTCCACCCTGAGGCAGCAGAATCTAATAAAACATCTACTAAATGATCATCTAATAAATTAACTTCATCTACATAAAGTATGCCTCGATTTGCTTTAGCTAAAAGACCAGGTTCAAAAGCTTTTATTCCTTCTGTTAAAGCTTTTTCAATATCAATTGTCCCACAGACACGATCTTCAGTTGCTCCAAGTGGTAAATCAACCATTGAAATTTTTTTTGTTGTGATTTCAAGTTTTTCATTATTCTGTAATTTTTCTCTTATTTCTTGACTCATTAATTCCGCATCGTCAGGATCGGAATTAAATAGATCATTTTCTACTACTTTTATTTCTGGTAAAAGATCTACTAAAGCTCTTACTGTCGTAGATTTTCCTGTTCCACGATCACCCATAATCATAACTCCACCTATTTTGGGGTCAATTACATTTAAAATTAAAGCTAATTTCATTTCCTCTTGACCGACAATAGCTGTAAATGGAAAAATAGGTCGACTTTGTTCTAAATTATTTGATACAGACATATATTTAATGTTTAAATTTTATAGTAAAATATTTTCTCATTTCTTAATGTATGTTAAAATAATGAATTATATTTTTCAATTATTTGTTAATTCTTCAAGTAATATATTTTTTCTTTTTCCTTTTGTCTCCTGTTTTAGCAAAGAGAAAGAGATTCCTTTCATTGTCTAGTTAGCTTCGATGGCAAGAAGGTCTTGCTACTATCACCTACGGTGTTGCTACGAAAGCGACCTTTGGCACCATCACCGTAGTACCAAAGGCCCGCTTTTGTTGCTTCTATCACCTACGGTGATGGTAAAGCTTTCGGGGTTACAGGTAAAGCTGCTTTTTTCCAAATTGGTAAAGCTTTTTTGAAAGAAGGGCTAGGAAATAGTTATTTGTACTTCTCCCCTACTTAGTGAAGCAGGCAAAAAACCCTTTTATTTGCGTAGGTCTGCTTTGGAAGTTTTACCATCACCTACGGTTTTATCTTGTTTTTCTCCTTTTACCTTTGGAGACAAGAGTTTTTATAAAAATGCAACCGAAATATGAATATACTTGGGCTTTTAAAAAATCTGCTCATAATTACCTACTGGAAAAACGTCTTTCTGGTTATAGAAAAATTTTATATGCTAAAAATGGTATTGGTTTTTGTTTAAAAAATTTGTACGTTTTTCTTTTCTTGAAAACCAACGCTTTACTCTTCATACGAAATTGGTAAAGCTTCTTTCTTCCAAATTGGTAAAGCTTTGAAAAAGAAAGGAGGGCTATGAGGAAACTGTTGTATTAAGCCAATTCAAGTATTTGCTGGCTACAAACGTTTTTATATTTCTATTGATGGCTCAGCTTACCCTTCTTTAAAGAAGGAAGATGGTTTTTTTGCACATATTTTTTTACGATAAAAAAAAATAAAATTTTTTATAAAAAAATTTTCTTTTCTTCATACTAATTTAAAGATAATATAAAAATGAGAAGAAAATTTTTATATTGTTAAATTTTTTTATTTTATGAAAAAATCTTTTACTTTTTTAGCTTTTTTAAAATATTTTGTTTTTAGTACAGTTTTTTTATTACAATTTTCTATTTTATCTGCAAACGCGTACCCAATTTTTGCACAACAAAATTATCAAAATCCACGAGAACCGAATGGAAGAATTGTATGTGCTAATTGTCATTTAGCTCAAAAACCAGTTCAAATTGAAGTCCCCCAAGCCGTTTTGCCTGATACTGTTTTTGAAGCAGTTGTAAAAATACCGTATGATCAACAAATAAAACAAGTTTTAGGTAATGGTAAAAAAGGTGATTTAAATGTAGGTGCTGTTTTAATTTTACCTGAAGGATTTGAATTAGCTCCATCAGAAAGAATTCCTGAAGAGATTAAAGAAAAATTAGGAAATCTTTCTTTTCAATCTTATAGCCCAGATAAAAGAAATATCCTGGTAATAGGACCTATTCCAGGTAAACAATATAGCGAAATTATTTTTCCAATCCTTTCTCCAGATCCATCTAAAAATAAAAATGTTTCTTTTTTAAAATACCCTATTTATATTGGTGGGAATAGAGGTCGAGGCCAAGTATACCCTGATGGTTCAAAAAGTAACAATACTATATATAATGCTTCAAGTTCTGGAGTTATAAAATCAATTGAACCTCTTTCGAAAAAAGGTGGTTATTCTATTACAATTGAAACTTCTACTCAAGACGAAGTAATTGAAAAAATTCCTCCGGGGCCTGAATTACTTGTAAATATTGGTCAAAAAATTCAAGTAGATCAACCATTAACAATTAATCCAAATGTTGGTGGTTTTGGTCAAGAAGAAACTGAAATTGTTTTACAAAATCCGGCTCGAATTCAAGGATTAATTATATTCTTTATTTTTGTTGTTTTAGCTCAAGTTTTTTTAGTTTTAAAGAAAAAACAATTTGAAAAAGTTCAATTGGCAGAAATGAATTTTTAAAAATTCATTTTGTTATTTTTTTTTTTAAGAAAAAACGCACACTTGTCTCCTTCGTTTTCCTTCGCTTTCACGTAAGTGAAAGCTTTACCAGTTTTAAAGATTTTCTATTTTTTTACTAAAAAATAATTTTTATTTATTTATATTTTCCCTTCATACTTAGGGCTACGAGTAAGTCATCCTTTTGCTCCTTCTTTTTTTGTTTTTAGAAGGAAAAAAAATGAAAAGCTCTAAGATATTAAAGACTTTGATTTTTCTTCGTACTTTAATTTTTTTAATTTCCTGGACACTAAAAATAAAATTGGCAATCAAAGCAGGTGTCTGCTTCTAAAGATCTTTCCCTCCAAAATTGCCTTCATTGTCTAGCCAGCTTTTCCTCCTTCGGAGGACAGAAGCAATCCGAAAGAGAAAACCTCCTATCACCGTAGGTGATAGAAAGGCGAGAAGATCTTGCTACTATAACCGTAGGTGATAGGAGCAAGACCAAAGGTGACAATGAGGGGAATTTTAAGGCATAAGCAGCACGTACGTTTCTTTGAAAGCTTTACCAGTTTTGCTCTATTATCTGTGCTTTAGCAAGGATACTGTCTTTATTTTTTTTTTTGAAAGATTTTCGTTTGCTATCAATATATCTGAAGTAAAAAATCAGCTTTTATTTAAAATACAATGCTTTCAATTTTTAAATATTGCCTTTCATTATTTAGTTTAAATATTATAGGTAAAATTTTGTTTTTTCTTTAAAAGAAAAAGTAAAAACTTAAAAATTATTTTGAAAAAAACTATTTAAAACTCTAAGTATTTGACGATAGCATTAAAAAAACACAAACAGAATTATTTTTTATAATTCCTACTTAAGGCTAAGGTGCTGTGTAATTCTGATTATTGTCTCCCTGCTTCGCTGCTAAAGTATTTATTTTTTATACTGAAAGCTTTACCCTCCTTTTTCTAAAAAAAAAAAAAGAAGGCGAAAGAAAGCGACTGGTAAAACTTTTGTGCCTTTCACCGTAGGTGATGGTAAAGCTTCTAACGTATTATCGCAAGCAAGGCACAAAAATGGTAAAGCCTTGAAAGACCTAAGTAGTTTTTTCATTTTTTAAACTAACAAATATTTAATAAAATTATGGTAACAGTTATTAGTTATTTAGCTTTCTTAATTTCCATATTACTTCTTACATTAGTCATATATTTAGGGCTTATAAAAATTAAGCTTATTTAATTGTAATTATAAAATTTCTTATTTTAATTATGTTTTTCTAATTTTTTTTAAGAGTGAAAATATTATATATATTATTAATTTCAAGTTATAAAATTTTAAAATCGATGGTTGAACCACTTTTATCTGGAATTGTTTTAGGCTTAGTTCCTGTGACTATAGCTGGATTATTTGTTACTGCGTATTTACAATATCTTCGAGGTGACCAATTAAATTTATAAAAATTTAATTTTTTAGTAATTGTTTCTATTTTTGTTTTTTCTTTTAAAGAAAAAGTAAAATAAAATACTTTATATACTTAAAAAATATAATTTTTTTAAGTTTTAAAGAAATTACAAACATAATTAACCTTAATCCTCACTTTATCGATTTTATCCTATACAAAAGTATGACGGGTGTACTTTTCAAATTTAAATACTAAATTTTACAAAAACTTTACCATTGTATTGTCTCCTGAGATCAGCCCTGTCATCTAAAACAAAGGGCTGCTCCGCTGACATTTTTTAAAAAATGCTAAAAAATTTATTATTATTTTTAAATTTTTTTGTATTTCAGGACCCTCGCATATTTAGGGCTACGTACAATCAATACACTTTTTGGTTATTATTTTTATTGATATTAAGAAAAGCTAAAATAAAAAACTTAATTTTTTTAATTTTTCAAACTATAACGTTTTAATTAATTTATTGTTCATATTATATTTAGATTTTTTTAAATATTATTTTGAAAGCAAAACATAATTATGAAAGCTCTTACAAAGCTTTACCAGTAAAGCACTTCCTCCGAAGGAGTTGCTTTGCCTGCTTTTAAAAATAAAAGGCATAAGTAGCAGCCTTCAAAAAAAAACTCCTGCATTTCGAGGCCGGCTTTAGCAATCAATTTTTTGGTAAAGCTTTTCTTCCGAAAAAGGACAATGCAAGCACAAAGTTCAGTTTTAGCAGCCCTCATTATTCTAAAAATTTTTAAACTATAGTAAAGCGTTTGTAAAATGAAAAGCGACTAATTTTTTTAATTTAACGTAATAAAAAATTAAAAAAATTTTTATAATAATGATTTCATATTTATTTGGTATTTTTTTTAGTTTAGATACTTTGAAATATAAGAAAGCCAATAAATTTTAATTTGTTATGCTTTCTATCTCTTCTTGCCTCTTTTGCAAAAGGTTTATGCAAGAAATCAAATGGGTAAAGCTACTCACGTACGTGAAAAAAACCGAAAAAAAAAAATGAAAGGTTACGGTTTAGTGAAATAGAAGACTTTTTCATAATATTAACTTTTCCTAAAAAACCTACCTACTATTTAAAATAAAAGCCCTTGCATAGATTTTGAAACTTTACCAATTTTCTCTCTTCAGACAAAAATAAAAGGGCTACGGGTATTTTGCTTTGCTTTAAAAGCTTTACCAGTTTTAGGAGCAGGGTAAAGCTTTCAAAATGGTAAAGCTTTTAAAGCCCTCTACTAAAGAAAGACTTTGCTAAAGCAGGAAGGTTAAGCTTTTTTGCGAAGCAATCCAAACGAGGGTATTCAATACGTGAACAAAACTAATGTGAACAAATACGGTAAAAGAGTTAGTTTTTATTTGTATTGGTCAGCAAAATAGCTTCGCTAAAAGATCTCCTTCTAAAAAAAAAAGGTATGTTACTACAAAATTTACAAAATTCCCTTTGTCGCCTTAAAAGAGAAATAAAATGGTAAAGCTTTTGTAGGGTTACAGGTTCCTCTTTTGGATTGCTTCTTTTCACCTACGTGAAAGAAAAGCCGTCATCTTCCGAAAGTTTTACCATCCTCCGAAAGTTTTACCATTACTTACGGTGAAAGAGGCTTTTTGTTTTTGGCAGCAGCCAATTTGCTTTTTCTCCGAAGGAGTTGCTCCTGTCTTCCGAAGGAGGAAAAGTATCATTATTTCTTTCAAAGCTTTACCAAATTAACATTAAAGAATACGGTGGGAAAATTTTTACTTTAGTAGCAGTGAATAAAAATAAAAGCCCTTACATAGGAAATTGGTCAAGCTATTCACGGTTTAAAACTTTACTCATACGAAAGTAAAAAAGCCTCCTTCTTCCTTTTAAATCGCCTTCATTGTCACGTGAAAGCGTTACAGGTCATTAAGGAAGGAGGGCTGCACAAGTAAACTGGTAAAGCTTTTATCCGAAGGAGACAAGAGCTTTCATATTTATAAAAAGTAGTCAGTTGAATTTATTATTTTTTGTATTTTATAATATATATTGTTATAAACAAACAAAATTTTTTGAAATTTTTTATTAAATACAACTATTTGATTGTATTTAAAAAAGAAAGTTTTAGTAGTAATTTATATTTTGGAGAATTACGCTATGACTATAGCGATTGGTAAAACTGAAGAGAAACGTGGTTGGTTTGATATTGTTGATGACTGGTTACGTAGAGATAGATTTGTTTTTGTAGGCTGGTCTGGTCTTTTATTGCTGCCTTGTGCTTATTTTGCATTAGGTGGATGGTTAACTGGAACTACTTTTGTAACATCATGGTATACACATGGTTTAGCAAGTTCTTATTTAGAAGGATGTAATTTCCTTACAGCTGCTGTATCAACTCCTGCAAATAGTTTAGGTCATTCTTTATTATTTTTATGGGGTCCAGAAGCACAAGGTAATTTTACTCGTTGGTGTCAATTAGGTGGGTTATGGACTTTCGTTGCTCTTCATGGTTCTTTTGCATTAATTGGATTTATGCTAAGACAATTTGAAATTGCTCGTTCTGTAAAAATTCGCCCATATAATGCTATTGCATTTTCTGCCCCTATTTCAGTATTTGTTTCGGTTTTCTTAATTTATCCATTAGGCCAATCAGGTTGGTTTTTTGCTCCAAGTTTTGGTGTAGCAGCTATCTTCCGATTTATTTTATTTTTCCAAGGGTTTCATAACTGGACTTTAAACCCATTCCATATGATGGGAGTAGCTGGTGTTTTAGGTGCTGCTTTATTATGCGCTATTCATGGCGCAACAGTTGAAAACACTTTATTTGAAGATGGTGATGGTGCAAACACTTTCCGTGCATTTAACCCAACTCAAGCAGAAGAAACGTATTCTATGGTAACAGCAAATCGTTTTTGGTCTCAAATTTTTGGGGTAGCTTTTTCTAATAAACGTTGGTTACATTTCTTTATGCTTTTTGTTCCTGTAACTGGTTTATGGATGAGTGCTCTTGGTGTTGTTGGTCTAGCTTTAAATTTAAGAGCATATGATTTTGTTTCTCAAGAAATTAGAGCTGCGGAAGATCCTGAATTTGAAACTTTTTATACAAAAAATATTCTTTTAAACGAAGGTATTCGTGCTTGGATGGCTGCTCAAGATCAGCCTCATGAAAAACTTGTATTCCCTGAGGAGGTTTTACCACGTGGAAACGCTCTTTAATGGTACTTTAACTGTAGGTGGTCGTGATCAAGAGTCTACTGGTTTTGCTTGGTGGGCTGGTAATGCTCGATTAATTAATCTTTCTGGGAAACTTTTAGGTGCGCATGTAGCACATGCTGGTCTTATAGTTTTTTGGGCTGGTGCAATGAATTTATTTGAAGTTGCTCATTTTGTTCCTGAAAAACCTATGTATGAACAAGGTTTAATTTTATTACCACATATAGCTTCATTAGGATATGGAGTTGGGCCTGGTGGTGAAGTTATTGATACATTTCCATATTTCGTTTCAGGTGTTCTTCATTTGATTTCTTCTGCCGTTTTAGGTTTTGGTGGAGTTTATCATTCTTTAATTGGGCCTGAAACTTTAGAAGAATCATTTCCATTTTTTGGGTATGTTTGGAAAGATAAAAATAAAATGACTACTATTCTTGGTATTCATTTAATTATTTTAGGTATTGGCGCGTGGCTTTTAGTTTGGAAAGCTCTATATTTTGGTGGTTTATATGATACTTGGGCACCTGGAGGCGGTGATGTTCGAGTTGTTACAAACCCTACAATAAGTCCAGCTGTTATCTTTGGGTATTTACTAAAATCACCTTTTGGTGGTGATGGTTGGATAGTAAGTGTAGATAATCTAGAAGATATTGTTGGTGGTCATATTTGGATTGGCACGTTAGAAATTTTAGGTGGAATTTGGCATATTTTAACAAAACCTTGGGCTTGGGCTCGTCGAGCTTTTGTTTGGTCAGGTGAAGCTTATCTGTCTTATAGTTTAGCTGCTATCTCATTAATGGGTTTTGTTGCTTGTTGTATGTCTTGGTTTAATAATACTGCTTATCCTAGTGAATTTTATGGACCAACAGGTCCAGAAGCTTCTCAATCACAAGCTTTTACTTTCTTAGTAAGAGATCAAAGGCTTGGAGCTAATGTTGCATCAGCACAAGGTCCTACTGGTTTAGGTAAATATTTAATGAGATCACCTACTGGTGAAATTATTTTCGGTGGTGAAACTATGCGCTTTTGGGATTTCCGTGGTCCGTGGTTAGAACCATTAAGAGGTCCTAATGGATTAGATTTAAGTAAATTAAAAAATGATATCCAACCTTGGCAAGAACGTAGAGCAGCTGAGTATATGACACATGCTCCTTTAGGTTCACTAAACTCTGTAGGCGGTGTTGCTACAGAAATTAATGCTGTAAACTTTGTATCACCTCGTAGTTGGTTAGCTACATCTCATTTTTGTTTAGGATTCTTTTTCTTTGTTGGTCATTTATGGCATGCGGGCCGAGCTCGTGCCGCTGCTGCTGGTTTTGAAAAAGGTATTGATCGTGATAATGAACCTGTACTTTCAATGCGTCCTTTAGATTAATGACAACTTATTAATTGTCATCGTATAGTTAAATAGTTAAAAATAATTTTTTTGAACTTTAATTCTTTTTGTACAAAATTGTTTTTAAGTTTTTAATCTGAAAAATTTAAACTTTTTAGTCTTCAAGCTAAAAAGTTTAAATTTTTTTATTGAATTTTATTTCTTCAAACACTAGTTCTGACTAAAATCCCTTCATTGTCACCTACGGTGAAAGGGT
>JAULKQ010007326.1:0-48776 GCA_032356285.1 Smithsoniella earleae | reverse complement strand
GTTCGAGACCACCAGGATCTCCGGCACTTCGGGGTGGATGTTGTTCCGGGCGGTCGTGGTCTCGCGGTAGTCCTCGACCTCCGGCCCGAACAGCCGGCTGAGGCGGACCAGCAGGTCGGGTTGCCCGGTGATGGCGTGCATGCCGGTCATCACCAGCAGGCCATGGGCGGCATGGAACGCCTGGAGGAAGGCGTCCGGGGTGTCCTCGACCGCAGTGATTGCCGCATCGGTGTCGGCGCCGGCCGGGAACTCGACGAGGCCGCCGAACGATGCGCCCGGCAGCGGGGCGACCCGGAACATGGCCTGGAACTCGGGCATCTGGGACTCCTGTTGCACGACCGGTCCAGCGTGATGATTGCGCGCGCGAAGCCGTGATGTCGATCCGTCCCGGCGATCCCTTGCCCGCACCGCCGCGGCGGCTATCCTCGGCGCCATGACCGATGCTGCACCCGCCGCACTCCGCCAGGCCCAGGCCGTGCTCGGTATCCGCACGCCGGGCCGCGGTTTCACCGAGATCACCGGCGAGGTTGAGGGTTTCGTGCGCGGAACCGGCATCGCCGCCGGGCTGTTGACGGTGTTCGTGCGCCATACCTCGGCGTCGCTGCTGATCCAGGAGAATGCCGACCCGGACGTGCTGGCCGACCTGCAGGATTTCTTCGCCCGCATCGCGCCCCATGCGGGCCCCTACCGGCACACGACCGAAGGGCAGGACGACATGCCCGCCCACATCAAGGCGGCGCTCACGCAGACCCACCTGTCGATCCCGGTCGCCGGCCGGCGGCCTGTCCTGGGCACGTGGCAGGGCATTTACCTGTTCGAGCACGGCGACCGGGCCCACCGCCGGACCCTTGCGCTGCACCTGCTGGGAAAATTTTCAATCTGAAAATCTGACGCCAGTCAGCTTTTAAAAACAGATACTTACTTGATTGATCACGTTTTCGTGAGTAAGGTCCCTGTTGTGGAAAGGCTGTTCTACTAAATACGGACAGTAATAAGGGCTTGGGGGCTCTTGTCGTGCCCTACCGGTAATTGCCGGTAGGGATTGGGCCGACGAGATGCTGAGTTCCCACCGAATCAGGGTAGGGAACTCGTGGCGTCGCATCAGCAACTGCGTCCGAATCACCAATATCAGCAAATGGTCTGCGTGCCGCTGCGGCGCGGCTGTGCCGGAATCTCTTCCAGGCGAGACCAAGCTGCATGGTTCCCCGCGATCCGCTTCAAATTCAGCGATGCGGGTCGCGCAAGGCACTCTTGCTCTGAGCACAACTCACTGACTTTAAAGACACTTCCGCGATTCGATCACGTAAATTTCCGGCCAGGAGCGGTTGATCGGTCCATACAGGCCACCTACTTACCCTCTGGTAACAAAATGCGGCAATTCCCCCGGGATCGCCGCCAGAACAAATTGGGAGCTCTTGTCGAGCCGTTTCGCGGTCTGCTTTTAAGGATCGTGGAAATGGGCCGGCGAGACGCGGGTTCCCCCAAAAAAGTGTGGAACCCGTGGAAACGATCTCAAGGGCTGCGTATAGCCTCCCCATAGCCTTTCTCTGCGCCATTGTCCTGTCCCTGGCAGGCGCAAAAAGCGCTCAGGCAACGCTGGTGCCGATCGTCCAGAATGGCGATGCCGCCGTGGACGCTGACCTCGGCATCAACAGCACCTTTCTCGACATCGACCCCGAGTCCATCGCCATCAGCAATGCTGGTACCGTGAGCTTCGTGTCCACGATCAATCAGACAGTTGGTGGCGTGGCGACCCCGAGTGGCACATGGCGCCAGGTTGGGAGCCAGGTCATTCTCGTCGGCAACGCGGCGGACGGCAAAGCGCTTGAAGGCCAACCCGCGCCGGGATCTGGCGCAAATTTCAGTAGCTTCGATCTGACCGACGTCAATTCGCTGAACCAGGTCGCCTTCACAGCCGAATTGGACAACGGCGATTCAGCCATCTATCGCTCAAACCCGTTTGGAACTGCCCTTTCCCTGCTCGCACAGGAGGGGGACGCTGCACCAGGCATCGCCGGCGCGTTCCTTGGTGACCTGGGACCGGTTTCGATCAATGGTTCCGGCGACATCGCTTTCCGAACCATTCTGACAGGCGCGGTAACTGTTTCGCCTGATGTTCATAGCAACAACGATTCCCTCTGGCGCACCAGTGGCGGAATCCTCGAGTTGGTGGCACGTGAAAATGACCCGCTTCCCGGGGGTGCATCCCAGCGCTGAAATCAAGAGCTTCGAAGACGGTGTTTCCATCAATGACGACGGCGACATAGCCACGGTGCTCGAATGCCGACAGGGCAGCTGCGGCACCTCCCAGGATACGGGCGTGGTGTTCGCCAACGGCACGGTCGACCTCGTCGCACGGGAACACACGGGCGTTCCGGGTCTTGGCGGTGTCGACTTTGCCAATTTTGACAACGACAACGCGCCTGTTGCCAACGACATGGGCGGTGTGGCGTTCACCGCCCCATTCGACAATGGGTCAAGCGGCATCCTGATTGACGATGGCATGGGTAATTTCGATCTGATCGTCCAGGAAGGCGACATTATCGACGGCTTCACGATTGGCAATCTGGATGGTGTCTCGATTGGCTACAACGATAGTGGATCGCTGGTGTTCCTCGCCGATGACGGCATGGGGGGCCAGGCGCTCATCGAATGGGACCCCGTCTCGATGATGTTCGACATCCTTGCCCAGACTGGCGACGAGGTGCCCGGTACAGGCGGCGCGACCATCATCATGCTGTTCCTGCCCCATGGTACCGGCTTCAACGACGCCGGGCAGGTTGCCGTCTGGGCCGAGTTGAGCGATGGCAGCAACAACATCCTGATGGATGCGGAAGGCATACCCGAACCAGGCACGCTGATCCTTCTGGGGGGCAGTGCCCTCTGCCTGGTGGCGGCCCGGCGGCAGCGCCGACAAAAGACCCACTGAACGCAGCGCGATCCATCCGCTCCCTTGCGAGAGCTGGCGCAATCGGCTTGACATGTCACCGAATGGTGACTACATATCTTGTCACCACTAGGTGACAATTGACAGGCGCAGGCCATGAATGCCGATCCACACATCCTCAGTCGTGACAGAGACGCCACCAAGGCCGAACTGATAAAGGCCGTCGGCCGGGTGATCGCCCGCGACGGGTTCCGGGCCGTGGGCGTGAATGCTGTCGCTCGCGAGGCCGGTGTCGACAAGGTATTGATCTACCGCTATTTCGGCGGGCTGCCCGAGCTGCTGGAAGCGTTTGGCGAACAGGGCGATTTCTGGTGGCACGTTGAGGACATGGTGCCGGATGAGGACGATCCCCTTGAACCCGACCTGCCCGCCTGGGCTGCAACCGTCTTCCGCCGCCACGTCGCGTTTTTACGTCACCATCCGGTGACTTTGGAAATCCTGGCGTGGGAGATGGTCGAACGGAATCCGCTGACCATTGCCCTCGAAGCCGTCCGCGAACAGCGCAGCATCGAACTGATGCGGCGGCTGGCCGACCGGTTTCAGGCCGACCAGGCCCTTGTCCTCAGGCACCTCGGCCCGATCATGGCGCTGTTCGGCGCTGCCTCGGGCTACCTCGTCACCCGCGCCCGCAACGAGGGCATGCGGGTATTCAACGGCATCGACGTCCAGACCGACCGTGGCTGGGCCCAGATCAGCGACACCGTCGAGACCATGCTGCGCGGGTTTGTCGCTTCCATCGAACCGGAGACCGGACAATGAAAAGTTTCCTGATGCAGAACGGCCTTGGCGGCGCGCTTGTCGCCGTCGCCCACCAGATCCCCGTGTCGGACCTGATCGCCAATATCGGCTGGTCGGTCGTGATCGAGGCCCTGGCCGCCGCGGGCGCCGCCATCCTCTGCACGCTGTTCTGAGGAGATGGCGCGGTGGCACGGGGACTGACACGGCGCAGCCTGCTGAAGCGCGGCGCCGCCGGTCTGACGGTCATCGTCGCCGGCGGCATCGTCTGGCGTGCCTGGGACAACGGCGTCTTCAGCGTCGGCGAAGGCCCCGCCTACGAACCCTGGGCCGACTGGCGTGAAGATGACGGCGACCCGCTCCTCAACATGGTGCGTGCGGGCATCCTGGCCTCGAACCCGCACAACACCCAGCCGTGGAAGTTCGTCATTCGGGAGGACCGGATCGAAGTTCACGCCGACACCGCCCGCAACCTGGGCAGTTTCGATCCCTATCTCCGCGAAATGCACATCGGTCTCGGCTGTGCGGTCGAGAACATGCGGTTGGCCGCCGGTGCCGCCGGATTGAAAGCAGACGTTACACTACCATCCGGAAACCTGCTGGAAGCCCGTGTTGAACCTGAGGATGGCCCGGCTGCGATTCTGTCCCTGTCTCAGTCACAGTCACCGGCCGGCGAAAGGGCGGATTGGCTTTACGATCACATTCCGTTTCGGCACACCAACCGGGGACCGTACCGGCTGGACCGGACATTGTCTCTGGAAGCGCGGGTGTGGTTGCACGGGGCCATCGCGGGGTTCGGCGATCAGGTCGAACGCCAGACATTCTTCTATGAACCCGAACGGCCGGCCATCGGCCGTCTCATCGTGTCTTCAACGGAGAAGATCGTCGCCGATGCGGAGATGGCGCGTGACAGCGCCCGGTGGTTCCGCTTCAGCCGCGATCTGGTGGACGAACATCGCGATGGCGTGACACTGGACGCGGCCGGCCTGTCGCCGCTGATCAACGCCGCGGCCAAGATCATCCCTGCCCCCTCGCCCGAACAGAGCGACCAGCAATGGCTCGCCGCGACCCGGGACACGCATGTGGCGACCGCGGACATGTTCGGCCTGATCTATGTCCGCGATCTCTACGACCGGCCCAGCGCGCTCAAGTCGGGACAGGTATGGCAACGCATGCATCTGACAGCGGCCAGAGAGGGGTTTGCCGTACAGCCTCTCAACCAGCCGATGGAAATGGTCGACCGTGAACGCCAACTGGGCCAGGAACCGGAAACCGCCAACGCCCTTGCGGCGTTCTGCCCTGAAGGATGGCAGCCCACATTCTGCTTCCGCGCCGGCTACCCTCTCCGCCCGGCCCGCCTCAGCCCCCGCCGGCCGGTTGAAGAGGTGGTCAGCACCTCCACTTCGTAGCTAAACTGCCCGCACAACAAATCGGAGCTACGATGTCATGCTGCGCAAGGTGCTTGTCGCCCTCCTTCTGATACTGCCCGCCCCTGCCCTCGCCCAAGGTCAGGGCATGGGTCAGGAACAGGTCATCCAGCTGATCCTCAACATCACGCAGGGGTCGCCGTCGACACCGGGCCACGTGGGCTTTCTGGCACTGGCCGAGCGTAACCTGCAGGCGGCGATCGAAGCTGCAGACGCCGCCGCCCAGGCTGGCCCCGGCAACCTGGAGGGCCTGAGACGGAACGTCGCCGCGGTGGCCCTGTCCATCGACCCGCCGGCCGATTTCGAGGGCGACACTTACGGCTTCGTGCGGTCGGTCGCCGGTATTGCCGGAAATGCCGAGTTCGCCTCACAGATGCCCGGCGCATCGGCCAACGTTAAAACCCAGGCACGGCGCATCAACGCCAGCGTCGACAACCTGATCGAGTGGTCAGAGGCGGTGCTGAAGATCTGCACGTATATCGGCCAGGAAAGCGATCCGGAAAAAGCCGCGAACGCGGTCCGGATGATCCAGTCCCACCTTGGCCGCATCCGTGACGGCCACGACGCCGACAAGGATGGCACCATCGGCAGGCAGGCAGGTGAAGGCGGTTTCGCCCAGGTCAAAGACGACGTCCGGCAGCTCGCCGGCGGCGAAGGCCTGATCCCCATCCAGCCTTAAGCGAAACGCCTGTCAGGCGGCCCTCTGCTGGGAGGCAGCTGCGTGGCCGGTGATCAGATCGGTGAACCGCTCGAACAGCGGCGCCGGTAGGTCGTGGCCCATCCCGTCAATCACTTCCAGGACCGCCCCGGGGATGACCGACGCCGTGTCCTCGCCATGCTCTTTCGGCAGCAGCGGATCGTCGGCCCCGTGGATAACCAGCGTGGGCACCGAGAGTGACGCCAGCTGGTCGACCCGGCTGCCCGACGCGACGATCGCTGCGTATTGCCGCGGCATTCCGTCGGGATAGAAGGACCGTTCGTAAAGCCCTTCGGTAAAGGCCCGCAGGATGTCGTCTGGCGGCAGCATGGACGGGCTGCCGATCGCCTTGGCCAGCATGATCCCGTGTTCGACGATGTCCGACTTTTCCGTACTCGCCGGCCGCACCAGCAGGGCCTGCGCGGCTTCTGGCGTGCTGGTCGGCAGGCCCACCCTGCCGGTCGACGACATGATCGAGGTCAGCGACAGCGTCTTGCCCGGATGACGCAAAGCGTGAAGCTGGGCGATCATGCCGCCCATGCTGGCGCCGACGATATGCGCGGCCTCGATACCAAGCGCGTCGAGCACACCGGCCGCATCGTCGGCCATGTCTTCAAGCCGGTAGGGCACGTCGACGGCTTCGCCGGCGGCCGCCTTCATCAGCAGCTGCATGGTATCCGGCACGGGTGCGTGATCGAATTTCTGGCTCAGCCCGATATCGCGGTTGTCGAACCGCACCACGCGATAGCCGCGGTCGGCGAGCATGTCGCAGAACCCGTCCGGCCACAGCACCATCTGGGCCCCCAGCCCCATGATCAGCAGAATGGCGGGGTGGTCCGGGCTGCCCCGTTCGTCATATTCGATGGACAGGCCGTTGGCGGTGATCCGCGGCATATGTTTCCTCCTGGTAACTTATGGCGCCGAAGATGCCATTTCAGGAGCCGAGAGTCACCGGCCAATTCAGGTTGATTGGCTACCGCGAACTACGCGGCTTTCCTTGCACCGCGGGCATGATCGGCGAGCAGACCAATCAACTGCCCATAAAGCTCGGGCGGCAGGTTGTGGCCCATGCCGTCAATGATCTCGAGCGTTGCCCCCGGAATGAGCTTCGCCGTGTCCTCGCCATTGTCGACGGGGATCAGCGGATCGTCCGCGCCATGGATCACAAGGGTCGGCGCGGTGATCTCGCCCAGCCGCTCCCAGCGCGGCGGGGTGGCCAGGATCGCCGCATATTGCCGCGGAATCCCCTGCGGGTAGTACATGCGGTCATAAAGCATGCGGGCAAAGGCCTTGAGGCGTTCGGGATCCTGCGGATAGCCCGGGCTGCCAATGACCTTCGAGGTCTTGACCGAATGCTCCGCCAGCCCTTCCCGGTCCATTGACGCGGGCCGCGCAAAAAGCGCTTCGGCCGCCGCAGGCGTCATCTGGTTGAGCCCCGGCCGGTTCGAACTCGACATGATCGAGGTGAGCGTCAGCGTCTTGCCCGGATGCCGGAGGGCGAGAAGCTGGGCGATCATGCCCCCCATGCTGGCGCCCACAATATGCGCGCCATCGATCCCGAGCGCCTCGAGCAGCCCGGCTGCATCGTCGGCCATGTCTTCGAGCGTATAGGGCGCCTCGACGGGTTGACCCTGCGCCGCCTTGCCCAGCATCGTCGGAAAATCGGGCACGCCGAATTCCTCGAATTTCTGGGTGAACCCCGTGTCGCGGTTGTCGAACCGGATCACGCGGAAGCCCTGCTCGGCGATCATGTTGCAGAACGGGTCCGGCCAGGCTGTCATCTGCTGGCTGTAGCCCATGATCAAAAGCAGTGCCGGATCGTCCGGGTTGCCGCGCGCGTCATATTCGATCGTGATCCCGTTGGCGGTGACATGGGGCATGCGCTTTCTCCTTCTGCGGAATTCTGCGCCGCAAGATGCCATGCCCCCCGGCCCAAGGCGAGTCGGCACACCGGCCGGCGTCCGGAGCCCGGACCAAAAATTGGGCGCCGCGGCGATGCCGGGGCGCCCAAGTCTGGGGAGAAACGGGAAGGAGCACCTGTAACTGAGGGGGATGGCGCCCCTTCCACGGGGAGAAAATTTCAGAGCACTATCAGGCTAGATGGAACCGTTCTGCCTTGGCGAATTGGACCAGGTTCGAGAAGTGAGAACGCAGGACATGCCTAAGCATATTCAAGGACGAACGACGATGAACTTGGTCCAAGGCGTCAGGCCCTTTGGGTTTCCGGGCGGTGGGCGCCCACTTTGTCGAACCGCTTGCCCGATGCGAAGGCATCGCACTTCGCGGTTCTTCGCATGGATCGCCACACCGACCGAGAAACAGAACTGTTTCAATCTAGCCCGATAGTGCTCTAGTAGGGCTTGTGACCCTTCCAGTCACCGTGGCCACCGTGCTTGCCGCCCTTGTGGCCCCACTTGCCGCCCTTGCGCTTCATCTCGTCGGGACCGAGCGAACCGTCACCATTGTCGTCCAGACGGGCGAACTTCTGGTTCCCGGCCGCGGCATATTCGCTGGCGCTGATCAGGCCGTCGCCATCACGGTCGATACGGTCGAACTTCCGTTCCGCACGCTCGGCCATGCGCTCCTGACGCTCGTCCTGGCGGTCAGCCATCTTTGCCTTCCACTCGGCGCGGCGGGCGTCACCAAAGGCCTTCATCTCGGCCTGGGTCAGCGTACCATCGCCGTCGGCATCCATGTCGCCGAAGACGGCATTGCGCTTGGCCGCGGCTTCATCGGCGCTGATGGCGCCATCGCCATTGGCGTCGACGGATTCAAGCCAGTGCTTGCCACCCTTGTGGCCGCCCCGGGGGCCATCCCTGTGATGGCCACCTTTATGGCCACGCTTGCCTTTCAGCTCGTCGCCTTCCAGCACGCCGTTGCCGTCATCGTCCTTGCGCGAGAAACGCTTTTCGCCGGCAGCCGCGAACTCGGCAGCGCTGATCCCGCCGCTGCCGTCTTCATCAAGGCGCTCGAACATACGCGCCCCGCGTTCAGCACGGCGTTCTTCCATGCGGGCCTTGCGTTCCGCACGGCGCTGTTCACCCCAGGCCTGCATTTCGGCCTTGCTGAGGGCGCCGTCGCCATTGGTGTCGATCTTGCCGAACCGGTCGTCGCGTTTGGCGGCGAATTCCTCGGCGCTGATCAGGCCGTTGGCATCGGTGTCGATGGCGTTGAAGCGTTCATGGCCGCCTTTACCGCATCCGGCATAGGCTGCCGTCGCTGCGGCACTGGCGATCGCCACTGCTGCGAGGGTCGTTTTGAAATCCATGAGTTGTCTCCGTTCAGGTCACTGAGCTCTGTCGCACTGACCATTAAACGGAGGAGGAGCACCACACCCTTCGGAAAAATTTCTTCTTTGGAATCAAACCCTTGAAGTCAATCAGGCGCCGGGATCATCGGCAATGCGCACCAGCTGCTTGCCCAGGTTCGCGCCCGCGAACTGGCCCAGGGCCGCATCGGGCACCGCCTCGAAACCTTCTGCGATATCAAGCACTTCCTTGACCTTGCCTTCCCGCATCCAGCCGCCGAGGCGGTCGACGGCCTCGCCGAACCGGTCGACATAGTCGAAATAGAAGAAACCGCCCATGGTGGCGCCCTCGATGGCCAGCATCAGATGGTTCTGCAGGCCCGCCACCTGGCTGTTGTAGCCGGAGATCCCGCCGCAGACCACGATGCGCGCCCGCCGGGCGATATGGGCAAAGGCCGCATCGAGAATGGGGCCGCCGACATTGTCGAAGAACACGTCGATCCCCTGTGGGCAGAGCGCGCCCATGCGCTCCATCACGTCTTCGTTCTTGTAATCGATGGTGGCATCGAAGCCGAGTTCCTCGGTTAGCACCGCGCATTTCTTCGGGCCGCCGGCGATGCCGATGACCCGTGCGCCAGCCAGCTTGCCGAGCTGCCCCGCAATCGAGCCGATGGCGCCCGCCGCGCCCGACACCACGACCGTGTCGCTGGGTTTGGGGCGGCCGATATCGAACATGCCGAAATAGGCGCACTGCCCGGTCATGCCCAGGGTGGCAAGGCCGCTGGCCAGATCGAAGCCCTCGGGCACACGCTGCAGCGGCGTGCCCGTGTGATCGAGCCCGTTGGATATGGAATAGTCGGCCCAGTCGAGGAAGCCCGTGACGCCCTCGCCTTCCTTGAAGTCCGGATGCCGCGACTTGACGATGCGGCCGGCGATACCGCCGCGCATGGTGCCGCCCAAGGGGATTGCCTCGAACCGCGCTTCGAGCCCCTTCACCCAGGCATGGTTCATGGGGTCACAGGAATAATAGCAGTTGCGGATCAGCACCTCGCCGTCGCCCGGCTCGGGCACCGGCTCTTCACCGGTACCGAAACATTCGCGCTCCAGACTGATGCCCGGCGTGGCCGACTCCGCAGCGACAATCCATTTCCTGTTGATCTCCGTCATGCTCTTTCCCCGTTTCGCGGGTCTTCAGACCCTTAATTCGTGACCTGTTCGTCTGTCGGTCCTGCTTTCTAGACCGGTGAAACGCCTCTATCCAGTGCTGCCCGCACAATCTGGCAGGCGGCTGTAAATTTGTAGATGATTTTTATTGTTCATGTGTGAAATAATAAAAATCATCTTCATGGGGGGGATATCTCAATGATCAGAAACGCACTTAGATTCCGTCTTGTTCACGCGGCCGTCGTCGCTTCTGCCGTCTGTTTCGGCAGCCTCACAGCCTTTCAGCCTGCGTGGGCGCAGGGCGCGGAAACCGATGCTGACGGCACCGAGGAACCCGCGCGCAAGGGTGGCCTTGACGTGCTGAAGGTGACCGCCCGTAAGCAGGTCGAGTCACTGCAGGACGTGCCGGTGACGGCCACGGTCATGAACGCCGAGCTGATCCAGCGGAATGATTTGACGTCGCTTGAAAAAATCGCCGCCTCAACACCGTCGCTGGTGATCGGCCGCGCCTCGAACGGCGCCGGCGCCCAGCTTACCATGCGCGGCATCGGTTCGATGCCCACTTCCATCGGCCTTGAACAGTCGGTGGCTGTCGTCATGGACGGCGTCTATTACGGCCAGGGCCGGACCATCAACGAAGCGCTGTTCGATTCGGCGCAGATCGAAGTCCTGAAAGGCCCGCAGTCGCTGTTCTTCGGCAAGAACGCCACGGCCGGCGTCATCGCCATCACGACGGCGGATCCCACGGACGAATTCGAAGCCATGGCCCGGGTCAGCTTCGAGGCACGGTCAAGCAACCTGGTCACCGAAGGCTTCGTCTCGGGACCGATTTCCGACAAGCTCGGCGCCCGTCTTGCAGTGCGGATCGGTGAAATGTTCGGCAGCTACTTCAACAACCGCAGCTTCGACATCACCAATTCCACGTTCGATGTCGCGACCGGCATGCTGGTTTCGCATTTCACGCCGGCGCTCGACCGCGACCTGCCGGGCACCAGCGAGCAGTTCTTCCGCGGCACCCTGAAGTTCACGCCGAACGACCGGCTGACCATCACGCTCAAGGCGAGCTACATGAACACGGTCGACGAATCGAACGCGTTCAACTACGTGCCGTTCGCCTGCCCGCTGGGCGTGACGCAGTTCAACCCGGACATTCCCTGCAAGCGCGACTTCAGCGCCTATGTCAGCTACTTCCCGGACGACATTGCGGGCAACATCCTGAACGATCGGCCCGACGGCTCGCCGTTCAACGCCTATCGGTCCTATTCGTTCACCGGCAACATCGAATACGAATTCGACAACGTCACCATTACGTCGGTGACCAACTACCAGCGCAACCGCAACAACTGGGGCTGCTTCTGCCAGAACATTCCGACGACCATCGCGTTCATCGCCGCAACGGAATATTCGACCTGGGAAGCGTTCTCGAACGAGACCCGCCTGCAGACGAACTTCGATGGCCCGTTCAATTTCATGGTCGGCATGCTTTATCAGGACACCAAGCGCGACCACGACCAGGCCGCCAATTTCGGTGGCGTCCAGGATTCAAGCCAGCCGGCCGAACTGCGCTACCTGGCCTATGACAAGCGGTCAGTGACCAACGGCGAGACCCTTTCCGGCTTTGCCCAGGCAACGCTGGACCTGTTCGACCGCCTGGAACTGGCAGCCGGTGTCCGCTACACGCACGAAACCAAGAAAAGCTTCCTGAACCAGCCCTACGTCAACCTGGCGCTGCAGGCGCTGTTCCCGCAGAACGCGCCGATCAACGGAGACCAGAAATTCAACAACTGGTCGCCCGAAGCCTCGATCACCTATCACGTCAATGACGAGGTCACGGTCTATGCCGCTTACAAGACGGCCTACAAGTCGGGCGGCTTCTCCAACAGCGCGCTGATCACGTCGCTCACCGTTCCCGACGACGTCTTGTTCGAGCCGGAAACGGCCGAGGGCTTCGAGATCGGCATCAAGACGCTGCTGTTCGATAACCAGTTGCGGCTCAATGCCTCGGCCTACACGTTCAAGTACAGCAACCTTCAGGTCGACTTCTTCAACTCGATCACCTTCGAGTTCATCACCACCAATGCCGGTGGCGCCCGTTCGAAAGGTATCGAGATCGACCTTGAATATGCTCCCAACGACATCGAGGGCCTGACCCTGCGGGCCAGCCTGAACTACAACCGGACGCGGTTCACGAACTACATCGCGCCCTGCTACGACGGCCAGACGCCGGCTGATGGCTGCGACCAGCCGTTCCCGGGCTTTTTCGGCCAGGACCTGAGCGGCCATCCCACGGCCATCGCCCCCGAATTCACGGCCTCCTTCGGCTTCTACTACGAGACGCCGCTGGGGAATGGCTGGTCCTTCGGGATCTCGGGCGACGCGCGGTACAGCGACAGCTATCTGGCATCCAGCTTCGGCGCGCCGCTGTCCTACCAGCCGTCCTACGTCAACCTGGACGCATCGATTCGGCTCCGCAGCGATGACGACCAGTGGGAAATCGCGGTGATCGGCAAGAACCTGACCAACCACTTCTACATCGGTGGCGTTCAGGCAATTCCGAGCACAGGCGCAGGTACGGGTACACCGGCGGGCCTGCAGGCTGATCAGCTGGGCCTGGCTGCACTGCCGCGCACGGTCCAGTTCCAGGTCACCTGGAGGTACTAGCCGCGAGGCTGGTGCGGCCCGGTACGCGGTGCACTTTTGGGGGAAGGAGCCGTCTGGTTTAGCCCGGACGGCTCCTGCCAGTCCCCGGCGCACAAACGCAACCTCTGTCGGACGATAAAAGTGTTTGCCGCCGAGAACTGCAGTAGAAGCAGACCGGCTGGCCAGAGCCCGCCGCTTCAATTGTCACCCCGGACCGGTTAAAGATAAATCGAGAAGGGATTTTACCTATGCCTATTATCGTCGATCACGACGAGCGTAGAGACCTGATTGCCGGCGTTGTCGAGCGCGTCATCGCCGAGCAGGGCATGGACGCGGTCACGATCAGGAACATTGCCCGGGAGGCCGGCTTCCGGTCGACGCTGATCTCCCACTACTTCAAAGACAAGAAGGACATGCTGCTTTACACGCTGCGGTCCATCAACACCCGGGCGGTTACGCGCGTGGACCGCGAGTTCATGGAGAAGCACGACCTGGCGACCTGCATGGACACCCTGCTGCCGACCAACGACAACGGACTGCGGGACTGGCAGACCTGGTTCGGCTTCTGGGAACTGGCCACCTACGACCCGGAGTTCGCCGAGATCAGGCGGCAGGTCGTCGAGGCCACCGACCAGCTTCTCAAGGACATCCTCGAACGCGGATCTGCCCGCGGCGAACTGCCCGCCGATCTGGACGCGGACTTCCATGCCCGGCGCCTGCAGATCTTCATGAACGGGCTGTCCGCGCAGGTCATCATGAACCCGGACGCATGGAGCAGTGGTGACCAACACGCCATGCTGGTGGCCGAACTCGAACTGATCCGCCTGATGCCAAAGCCGGCGGCAGGAACACCCCTGCCCGACCTGGTAGAGGCACCCCAGAACGCAAAAGCGGTCGGCTAGGCCGCCGGAATGCAGACGCGTATTTGACTCCGTCGGATTTTATTTTATACATACGTACAATAAAATTTCGTAACGCCCGGCTGGCACAAACAGCGCCACGCACGGGATCACTCCAGAGGGAAGAAGGGGAATCTGAATCATGGGACAGTTGGACGGCAAAGTAGCCATCGTTACCGGCGCGGGCCGCGGAATCGGCCGGGCCATCGCGCTGGCATATGGCGCTGAAGGCGCGAAAGTGGTGGTGTCGTCGCGCACCCCGTCGACGGTGGAAGAGGTTGCCCAGGAGATCAAGGACGCCGGCGGCGACGCCATCGGCGTGGCCTGCGATGTCGGACAGCGTGACCAGGTCATGGCCTGTGTCGACAAGACTGTTGAGACCTATGGCACCGTCCACATTTTGGTGAACAACGCGCAGGGCTTTGGCACCGAATCAGAACCGCAGCCGTCAACAGTGTTCGTGGCGTGTGAAGACACCAATGAAGACGAGTGGGAATACACCTTCCGCACCGGTGCGACGGCGTCGCTGTGGTTCATGAAGGGCTGCTTCCCGCACATGAAGAAGCAGGGCTACGGCAAGATCATCAACTTCGCGTCGAGCTCAGGCCAGATGGGGTTCCCGGGCAACACCTGCTACAACTCGACGAAGGAAGCCATCCGCGCCCTCACCCGCACCGCCGCGAACGAATGGGGCCAGTACGGCATCAACGTCAACGTCATCAACCCAGCGCTTGAAACCCGGGCCTTCGACCAGTGGAAGAAGGCACGGCCGGAATTCGTCGAGGCGCTCAAGGAACAGATCCCGATGCGCCGCCTGGGCGACCCGGTTCAGGACGGCGGCCCGCTGGCCGTGTTCCTGGCAAGCCCGGGCTCGGACTACATCACCGGCTCGACCTTCATGCTCGAAGGCGGCATGCACACCCTGCCATAGGCTTGCAGCCTAGCGGACAGTAAGCCAGATCGGCGCGGCGGGCGGATCGAAGTACCCGAAGAACGCTTTTGCAGCCTCTTCGCTGCCTTCGAACGTCGCCGCCCCGGTCTCCAGCGCTTGCTCCACCGTCATGGCGCCCAGCGACAGGCCCATGAAGACCTGTTTGGGCATGACCAGCACAAAGTCGGGCTCCTGCGGCAGCGCCTCGTGAAACTGCGCAATTGCACGGCGGATTTCGAGCGCGTGTTCATCCCCCGTATCGGCAAAGCGGAAACCGGCCACAAGGTTGATGTCGCCGGTGTCCTCCGCCCGCAGTCGAACCGACAAACCTTCCACCAGCCGCGCAGGCGGCCACTGGGCGATCACATCGGCTGACGAGAAATTCTGTGCCATGGCCTGCAGCACGGCCACCGGCCTGATCTTGCCCTCCAGTTCCATCGCGGATGTCAGGTACCAGTTGCGCCAGTTGATGTTCATGCTGGCATAGCCGAGTCGGCGAAGCGCGGTAGCCTTGAGCACACGGGCGTCCCGGTCCTCGTGGTCGATGCGGATCACGTGGGTCGCCAGTTCGGCAGACCACTGATTGTCACCGCCCTCGTAGGCTGCTTTCGCCGCTTCCAGCACTTTCTCCCGGCCGCCCATCAGCGCCACATAGCGTCGGGCGGCCTCGACCCGTTCGATCGGATCGAGGGTCGTCGGATCGCCGTCGAAGAAGCCGAGATAGCCGTTATAGATCTGCCGCACCCCGTGTTTGACGGTGCCGTAATACTCCCGCAGGTAGGGCTTATAGTCGGCCAGATAGGGCGGGAACGCCACCACCTGCGCCAGCTCTTCGGGCGTCAGACCCCGGTTCATGTGACGGATGGTCTGGTCGTGAACGAACTGGATGCCGTCCCGCGTCATCTGCAGCACCTCTTCAACCTTGTCCGCGCCATAGACCGGCTGGCCGTGCGACGGCACCATGTCCTTCGCACCGAACGACCGCAGCACGTCGATGCTCCGGTACCATTGCAGCGGGTCGCGGAACTTGGTGCCGCGGATGGTGTGGATGTTGGGCAGGGTCGGGCCCTGGATGGTCTCGCCCGACAACAGGATTTCGCTGTCCGGCAGCCAGACGGCCACTTCGTCCGGCGCCTCGCTGGGCACGTGCACCAGATGCATTCTGATGCCGTCGATCTCGATATCGAGCGTATCCGAGAAGGTCCTTGTCGGCGCGATGAAGGTCGCCGTCCCGCCCCCTTCCGACGGACCGATGCCGCCATTCATGCCCTTTGAATCTTCCGGCGGCAGCGCGCCACCGAACGTATAGGCGCTGCGCATGGCGAGGATCGGCCCGATGGTGCCGCCCTGGCGGATCACGTTGCCGAGCAGCGTGTCATGGGCAATCACCTCGACATCGCCGGCTTTGACATCGTCCTCACTGACCCACGCCTTGACGCCGCCCCAGTGGTCCGGATGGAAGTGGGTATAGATCACCGCCTTGACCGGCTTGCCGGAGAATGCCCGCAGTGCCTTTTCCGATTCCACCGATGTTTCGTAGTTCACCCCCGGATCGACAATGATGACGCCCTCATCGCCGACGATCATGATCGTATTGGCAAGCGACCAGCCGACGGCGGAATAGATGTTCTCGCCGATCTTGTAGACCTTCTTGTCGAAATGCCGGGTGTGTTCGGCGAGTTCGGGATGGATGCTCGGCTCGATCCTGTAGGGATCGGCGTCCTGCGCAACGGCCGGCGCTGAAATGGCAAGGACGGACAGCGCCGCCAAAACGAACGTTCTCATGACATTCTCCCCGTTAATCGGGGAAGAATACCACGGCCTGAAGCTGACGTTACGTCAACCCGGCGGCAGGACTAGCCGTCGTAGTTCCGGATCATGTTGCGGGCGATGACCAGCTGCTGGATCTGGGACGTGCCCTCGTAGATGCGGAAGATACGCACGTCGCGGTAGAGCCGCTCTACGGCATATTCCGATATGTACCCGGCCCCGCCGTGGATCTGGACGGCGCGGTCGGCGGCGCGGCCCACGACTTCAGAGGCGAAATACTTGCAGCTTGCCACGTCGCCGGGATTGCGCTCGCCCCGGTCGTAATCGCGCGCGGCCTCGAGGATCATGCAGCGCGCGGCATAGGTTTCGGTCTTTGAATCCGCCAGCATGGCCTGCACCAGCTGGAAGTCAGCGATCGGCTGGCCGAACTGCTTGCGTTCCATGGCATAGCGCAGGCTTTCCTCGACCAGGCGCTCGGCCACGCCGACGCAGACCGCCGCCACGTGGAGCCGGCCGCGATCGAGCGTCTTCATCGCCGTATAGAAGCCCTTGCCTTCAACCCCGCCGATCAGGTTTTCCGGCGGCACGCGCACGTCGTCGAAATTGATGTCGTAGACGTTGGCACCGGGCTGGCCCATTTTCTTGTTGGGCTTGCCGACGCTGATACCGGGCGTGTCGGATTCGACAATGAAGGCTGAAATCCCGCCGGCACCCCTGTTCGAGGGATCGGTGCGCGCCATAACGGTGAAGATGCTGGCATCCGCCGCATTCGTAATGAAGCGTTTGGATCCGTTCAGCACATACTGGTTGCCGTCCTTGATGGCCTGGGTGCGCAGGCTTGCCGCATCCGACCCGGCATCGGGCTCGGTCAGCGCAAACGACGTGACGTATTCACCCGAGGCCACCTTTGGCAGGTACTTGGCCTTCTGCTCGTCGGTGCCGTCGATGACAATGCCCTGTGAGCCGATGCCGTTGTTGGTGCCGACCTTCGACCGGAACGTCGGGGCGGCATGGCACAGGTCCATGACCACAAGCACTTCTTCCTCTGCCGTCAGGCCGAGGCCGCCATATTCTTCCGGCACGGTCATGCCATAGAGGCCGAGTTCGCGCATTTCGGCGAGGATCTCCGCCGGGACGGCTTCCTCCTCGGCGACCCGTTCCTCGGCCGGGATGAGCTTTTCACGGACGAACCGCTGGACAGTGTCGCGGAACTGGTCGAGGACCTCCTGGTCTCGGATCATGCTTTCTTCTCTCTTTTCTTCTTCTTGTTACGGCGCGGCCGTTTTGACGGTGAGCTTTATAGTCTCTCCGGCCACGACCTCAAATCGTTCGACCCCTGTACGGTTATCCTGCTTCGCCTGGATCTCATAGGTCCCGGCCGGCAGTGCGCGAACGAAATCGGCGCTGTAGCCATAAGCGACATTCCCGCTCATGACCTTCCCGTCCTTGACAGCGCGGACATCCCAGGCCGGCTTGCCGGGCAGCTTGTTGCCATTCTCGTCCGTGATCACCCCCTCGATCCGGCCGCCGTTCAGATTGACGCGAACCTTGGTGTTCTCGCCCGCCGTCACCGTACCGCGGCCCGTGGCGACGATGGAGCCCAGCTTCGCCTTCATCTCGTACTCACCCGACGGCACCAGGTACTCACCAGTTGGCCCATAGCTGTAGGACACATAGCGGTCGGCCGCCTTGCCGTCTTCACCGACCGGGAACGCTTCCCAGCCAACCTTGTCCCCGACAGGCTCGCCCCCTTCGGAGAGGACCGCATCGAAGCTGATCCAGCCGCCATCCAACAACACGGTGACCCTGGAATCCTCCGCCGCTTTTACGTCCGCTTCGGCCCAGCGCTCGATGGCACCCGCCTTGGCCTTGAGCGCGAACCGTCCTTCCGGCAGCGTGTAGGTGCCGTTGGGTCCGTAGGAATAGGCCGAATAGTGTTTCGCCGGTTTGCCGTCGTCGCCCACCGCGAAGGCTTCCCAGCCGACCTTGCCGTCGAAGGGCGCCGCGCCCTCTTTCAGGATCGCATCGAAGCTGAGCGTGCCTCCGTTGAGCACGACCGTAACCGAGGTTTCCTCGCCCGGCGGCACGTCGGTTTCAAGCCACCGCTCGACCGCGCCGACCTTCGCCTTGAGCGCATATTTGCCCGCTGACAGGGTGTAGGACCCGTTCGGCCCATAGGAATAGGCCGAATACCGCTCGGCCCGCTTGCCATCCTCACCGACTGAGAATGCTTCCCAGCCAATCTGACCGGTATAGGGCGCGGCACCTTCCTTCAGGACCGCGTCGAATTTGAGGACCCCCGCGCGAAGATCGATGACCAGTTCGTGTTCGTCACCGGCAACGATCTCCTGGGGCTCAGTGGCCACCGCCGCACCCTTTTTGACCTGAACCGAATAGTTGCCTGCCGGCAGGACGAATTGCGGGTTCGGCCCATACGCATAGGACGTGTAGCGGCCGGCCACCTTACCGTCGTCGCCGATGGCAAAGATCTCCCACGCCAGGTTGCCGTTGTCGGTCTCTGAATCCTCGTCGAGCTTGGCCAGCGCGCTCAACCGGCCGGCGTTGAGATTGACCATGTGCTCGCGGCGTTCGTCCGCCAGCACTTCGAAGGGCGCCTCGACGACAGCGGCCCCGAGCTTGACCTGGACGACATAGTCGCCCGGCGCCACTTTAGGATACCCTTTCCCGCCATAGCCGTAACCGATGTACTTGCGGTCCTTCTTCCCGGCGTCCTCGGCTTTGAAATACTCGAAGCCGATCTTGATGTCCTCGATCGGTTCGCCGCCCTCGGTCCAGGTCACGTGGATGATGTCGGTTTCCGCCGCCGACTGAACCTCGGTGACGACACTGCCCAGCGCATCCTTCAGTTCGGCGGCGTTGCCGGCCGAGAAATACTGCCCGCCGGTGTTCTCGGCGAGGCAGCGGATCTGCTGGCTTTCTTCCTCCGTGATGTCGAAGCCGACAACATGAGTCGTAAAGTCGATGCCGCTTTCCTCGAGTGCCTTGGCAACCGCGCAGGGGTCGGCATCGCAGGTTTCAAGCCCGTCGGTCACCAGAATGACGGTCGCGGCTTCTTCGGTGTATTTGAGGGAGTCCGCCGCCTGGCGTACCGCCTCGGACAGGGGCGTCTTACCCTTGGGATTGATGCCGTTCACGATTTCGGTGATGCGCGCCATGGTGCCCGCACCCACCGGCACCAGTTCCTCGATATCGCTGCAGTCACCCTTGGTGTTGTGGCCATAGGCCGTCAGGCCCAGATGGATCGCCGGATCCCAGTTCTGCATCAGATCGCCCACAACCTCGCGGGCAATGACGATCTTGTTCTGCCCTTCGATCTGTCCCCACATGCTGCCCGAGGCATCGAGCACCAGGATTGTCCGCGCTTTTGGGGTTTCCGCCGGTTCGGGCGTGGCAGCGTCCTGTGCCCACGCCAGCGATGCTGTCGCCATCATGCCCAACAGAGCAATCGCCCTCGAAATGAACCGCATTGGCTTACCCCCTGAGTCGCCGTGACCTGAAACAGTAGAATAGTCGCAGAACCCGCAATCACAATGGCGCACGCCCCGGTTTGGCGCGTGATGATCGGCAGCGCGGCTTTCTATGCGGCGTCCACCTCCCAATAGGGAGCCGATTTCGCGAATTTCTTCCAGCCTTCGGCCAGATGGGCATCTGCGTCTTCACCGGCCTGCCGCATGCTGCGCAGCAGCGTCTCGACGCCAATTTGGATTGGACCGGAAGTGTCGCCCACCGCTTCCAGCAGCTCACCGCAAAGGTGCTCGGCGACCGTCAGGTCGTTCAGCTTGCCGAGCTTTTCCAGCAGCGAGGTCATGGCTGGCCGGAACCCCTTGATGTCGCCCCTGGGATAGAGGCTGCGGAAGAAATCTCCGGCATAGCGCAGCTTCTTCATGGCGATGCGCAGCTGGTGCTTTTCGTCGCGCGAGAGCTTGTGGAACCGGTCGCCCAGCTTGCGCACCGCTGCATAACGCTTGTCGAGCAGTGGCCCCGCATGGTCGGTCATGGGCGCGTGCAGCGCCGCCAGCGCCTTGTCGGTCACGCCTTCGCGCCAGCCGTCGCGCTCGATCCAGCTGCAAAGCCGCAGGATGAAACTGGTATAGCGCGGCGACATCATGGCGATCCGCGCGGTTTCATATCCGTCGATGCGCTTTCTGCGGGCGGCGTCGTCGAGTGCAACGAGCCCCCGGTGCCGCGGATTTTCCCTGTAGAGGGGCGCGAGCGTCTCGGTCACGAATACGTCCCAGTCCCTTGCGGGACCGAGGCTGTTCGCCACCCATTTCGATTCTTCGCTGAACTCGGCAAGCGGCGGGTCGGGAATCACCGTCTTGAAAAACGTGAACGCCGAGCGCAGCCGCCGCAGGGCGACGCGCATCTGGTGGACACCTTCGATGTCGCGGCCGTCAAAAGCCGATGTCTGGTTCGCGAACCACTGCCGGACACAAGCCTTGAACGCCGACCGCATCCCCTCCTCAAGCGACACCCCGGGATCGAAGTCGATCTTCTTCGCCTTTTCCGCTTCCGGGATGGAGCCTGTCGCCAGCCGGTAGCCGCGCGCGGACTTGGTGTCGACGGCGAACCGTACCGGCACCGTTTCCGACAGCCGGGCGGCAAGGTCGAACAGGTCGGCGGCATGGCCGCTCAGCAATTCGAGTTCGACTTCGGTTACCGGCGTCGTCCTGCCCCCGGCCAGGATCTGCCCCCGGTCGATCGCCACTTCGATGCGGCTGGCGTCCGGGCGACCGGGCGGAAAGGCAGCGACGGCCTTTTGCCGCTCGATATCCGTCACGAACAACAGGCCCACGTCGCCCAGGGCCTGCAGGTCCACAGGCGCATCGGACAGCGAAAGATCGGGCGAGAACGAGTCGACCTCGGTTTCCCACTCGCCGCGGGACAGCAGGCCGCCCGAGACGTCCTGTTCGGTCTTCAGCGTCTGGACAAAGCCTTCAGGCGTTTGGCGGACGCGCAGCGCAATCCGGTTTTCCCTGAGTTTGAGATCCTGCGTGTCGAAGTAGCGGCTTTCAAGCCGCTTGGTCTTTGGCGCGCCTTCAAGCGTAGCAACCGACCCCAGCACCTGGAGCACCGAAGCCAGGTCGGCCTCTTCGGCCGCCAGCTTGACCTCGGTCTCGACGGGAGGGTCGGTCAGCGCATCCATCAGGGCGCGACCATACCGGCCTCGAGATAGGCGGGGTCATAGCTGAACACCACGGCAGGATGGGGTGACACCACGTCCGTGTCCTTGCCCTCGTAGTCGAGGTGGGACAGCAGGTCGGCAATAACGTTGAGCCGCGTGACCCGCTTGTTGTCCGCGCGCACCACATACCAGGGCGAGATCGGGCTGTGGGTGCGGGCCAGCATCTCGTTGCGGGCCGCGCTGTATTCTTCCCACTTGCTTTCGGCCACCGCATCGACCGGGCTGATCTTCCATTGCTTGAGCGGGTCGGTGCGGCGCGCTTCCATCCGCGCCGACTGCTCATCGCGGGTGATGTCGAGGTAATATTTGAACAGCTTGATACCCGAGCGGATCAGCATCTGTTCGAAATGCGGCACGATTTCGAGGAATTCCTGCAGCTGGTGGTCCGTACAGAACCCCATGACCCGCTCGACGCCCGCGCGGTTGTACCAGCTGCGGTTGAACAGCACGACCTCGCCGGCCGCGGGCAGATGCGGCACCCAGCGCTGGTAGTACCAAGAGGTCTGCTCCCGGTCGGACGGCTTGCCCAGCGCTACGACACGGGTTTCCCGCGGGCTCATGTGCTCTGTAATGCGCTTGATCGTGCCGTCTTTCCCGGCCGCGTCGCGCCCTTCAAGAATGACAAGAAGCCGCTCGCCACTCTCGATAACATGATGTTGCAGCTTCACAAGCTCGATCTGGAGGTTGCGCAGCTGTTCCCGATAGGCTTTCTTGCCGGGATCGAGATCCGAAACGTCGACAGGTTTGTCCATTCGGCGCGTCAGTTCAGTTTGTATTGCCCCTGATGAACCCTATGTGTGACAGGCTATCCCCCCGTTTGGCAACCATGATGAAGACTAGAGCCCTTTTCAGGAACTCTGAACCATTCTGCCGTGGCGAGTTGGGCGGAGCTCAAGGAGTGAGGACGAAGGACATGCCAAAGCATATTCGAGGACGAACGACGATGAGCTCTACCCAAGGCGCCCGGCCCAATTGGGTTTCCGGGCGGCGAGCGCCCACTTTGTCGAACCGATTGCCCGATGCGACGGCATCGAGCTGCACGGCTCTCCGCGTGGATCGCCGCGCCGACCGAGAAACAGAATTGATTCCGAGTTCCTAAAAAGGGCTCTTGCTAATGGCACGACTGCGTAACGGCCGGGTCGATCTGGACCAATATGGCCACATCATCTGGGACTGGAACGGCACCCTGCTCGACGACATCGCGCTCTGCGTCGAGGTCAACAGCGGGCTGCTGGAAGCGCACGGCCTGCCCGCGCTGACCGTGGAGCGCTACCAGGCGATCTTCGGCTTTCCCATCGAGGACTACTACCGCCGGCTGGGCTTCGATTTCTCGGTCACGCCCTTTGCGACGCTCGCCGATCAATATGTGGAACAATACGAAGCGCGTGCCCCGCACGCACCGCTGCACAAGGGCGTGCCCGAAACGCTGGAGGCCATCAAGGCGCGCGGGAAGCGCCAGTCCCTGCTGTCCGCCGCCCATGAAGGCCACGTGCGCGAAATGATCGAACATTTCGGCCTGCTGGAACACTTCGACCATGTGTTCGGCATCCCGGACAAGCATGCCGCCTCGAAAATCCAGCGCGGTCACGAGCTGATCGAAACCGCGGGCATTGCAACCACCGAAACCCTGATGATCGGCGACACAGACCATGACCACGAGGTGGCCGAAGCACTCGGCATCGATGTGCTGCTGGTCGCCTCGGGGCACCAATCATACGAACGGCTGGAGGCCCTGCATTATGCGGTGGTCGAACGACTTGAAGGCCTGTTCGGCTAGACAATAGAAAATGTCATTCCGGGGGCTTTACGCGAGCCCAAACTTTGGTTTGGTAGCGAGCGTTGCAACCCGGAATCCAGACCGGCGGCCGAGCAGCTGAAACGTTCGGCTGGATTCCCGCTTCTTTTCCGCGACGAAGCTGGTGATTCCCGCTAGCAAAGTTTGGCGCGGGAATGACAGAACAGTTCCTACTCCGGGATTTCGCCGCGCCAGTAGGTGTCGCGAATCGACGCGCCGGCGTCGAATTTCGCCTGGATTTCTTCCATCTTTTCGAGCGCGGGCGGATTGCCGGAGAATTCCTGGAAAATCCGCTGGTCGTTCATCACCGCATCATTGAGGTGCATTTCCTGCGCCTCCGCCAGCATCCGCTTCATGCCGGCGAGTGCCTCGGGCGGATGGCTGGCGATGCGTTTCGCCCAATCCAGTGAGTAGGCCAGCGCGTGATGCTGCGGCACGACCCGGTTGATGCCGCCGAGTTCGTAGATGCGCTGGGCCGTCATCGGCCCGCCGTCGAGCACCATTTCTGCCGTCGCCGTGCGGCCGATCAGGCGCAGCAGCCGCGAGGTGCCGCCGATGCCGGTGCCGACGCCGATCCGCACTTCGGGCTGGCTGAACAGCACCTGTTCTTCGGCCACCCGCAGGTCGCAGGCCCAGCCGATCTCGCAGCCGCCGCCGGACGTGTCGCCGGAAATCGCGGCAATCGAGACCATCTTGGTCTTGGTCAGCTCGTCGAGGCAGCCGAACCAGCCGTCGGGCTGGCCGGTGACCTCGTCGCCGCGGAACATGTTCACCATGTCGCGCAGCCACGCGTGTTCGAACCAGTGGCCCGGCACGCCTGAGGCCAGCACCGCCACGCGGGCGCCTTCCAGCCGGGCGCGCACCAGCGCCTGCCACAGCTCGTAGATCGCGGCCCACGACCCGTGATTGTTAATGGCCGGATTGGTCATGGTGATGAGGGCAACCCCGTCGCTCGGCCATTCGAGCGTGATGATATCGGTTGCGCTGTCATCTCCCCGTCTTGCTGCCTGCTGCATCTCAACACTCCCCGTTCAGATATTGATCAAGCACCTGGTGAAATTGTCTTACCCGTAACTCCTGGTCGCACAGCACCATCCCCCTGAAACCGTCCGACGACAGGCCCTTCTGCACCGCACCGAGATTGGACCCGTCCTGTTCCAGCACCTTCGACACGATGGGATGCATGTCCATGTCGAGTACGTCGCGGTAGGAGCGCGGCAGCTGGTCGACCGGAATGACCCGGTGGGTGTAGTCCGGCTTGGGCGCCCCCGGCTCCAGGTGCCGCATGATGATCAGGTCATAGAAGCACCGGTTCGGGTCGGTCGGGTGGGGCCGGTAGCGGAACCCGTTGATGCCTTCGGCGAACACGTTCCACGAGACGTTCGGGAACAGGGTGTAGTGGTAGGTGTCGGTCAGCTGGTCGTCGCGCAGGTAACGGTAGGGGTAGTGGACCTGGCCGGCGACCGCGCGCTTCATGCGCTGCAGTTCGAGCCGCACGTCCCTGGCCGTGCCCTCGTAGGTCGAGGGATCGAGGCCTGCAGCCTGCATCATCACCTGCAGTTCCGGCCCCGGGTTTTCCTGGTCGTGGTAGCGCGGATCGACAGTCGAATATTCGTTCACCATCCGGCTGTGGATGCCGTGCAGCTCGATCCGGGCGATGCCATTCGACCACTGCATCATCTGCGGGTGAAGCGACTGGAAGTGATAACTCTCGTTGAAGGCGTCGCACGCGGCCTTCCAGTTGCAGGGCCATTCGAAGGTCTTGTAGTCGACAATGTCCCAGTCGCCGATACCGTAGGGGTCGAGGTGCCGGGCGACCGGGTCGAGGTATTCGTGGAGCCCCGGCCCGCCCGCTTCGATCCTGAACCAGACCCATCCCGCCCAGGTGTCGACCTCAACAGGCGTCATGCCGAGGTCGTCCTCGGGCACGCCGTCCCTGAACTGCGGGTAGGTCTCGAGATCGGGAATATGGTCGAGGGTGCCGTCAATGTTCCAGCGCCAGCCGTGATAGCCGCACTGGAACGCCTCGACATGGCCGCAGCCCTCGCCGCCCAGCGCCAGCTGGTTGCCCCGGTGCTGGCAGACGTTGAAGAACCCCCGGATCGAACCGTCCCGCTGGCGGACGAAGATGAAGCTTTCCTTGCCCAGCTCGTAGACAAAGGTGTCGCCCGGCTCCGGCAGGTCGCTTTCCCGGCAGGCCATGTTCCAGACCCGCCGCCACATATGGGTCCATTCCCGGTCCATCCACGCGCGGGAATGGAAGCGCTCGCCCGTAATCCGTTCATGCCCCAGATCGGGCAGCGGCTTCGCCGGATCGACCGGCGGTGTCTCGTTGATGGCGTCCATGGCCTTTGTGGCCATCAGGCATCCTCCCCGGTATGCTCTGACTAGCAATACTGCGTCGTTCACCGAGCATAGGAAACGGCTGCGGCAATTCCAAGACGCGTTGGAAGCACGCGTTGCGGGAGCCATGAGCCAACGGGGAAATGGGACATGATCAAGCTGACATTCTGCCTGCGGCGCAAGCCGGGCCTGAGCAAGGAAGAATTCCACGATTACTGGCTCAACCATCACGGGCCGCTTGTGCGCAGCGTGATGGACAAGCTGAAGATGCGCCGCTACGTGCAGGTCCACGCGAACCTCGACTCTCCGGCAAGCGACGGGCTGCGCGGCAGCCGCGGCGCGCCCGAACCCTATGACGGGGTGGCGGAACTGTGGTTCGATTCCGAAGACTCGATCCTCAAGCGTAACGAGGACCCTGAAGTGCTGGAAGCCGGTCGGCTGCTGCTCGAGGACGAAAAGAAGTTCATCGACCTCGCCAACTCGCCCCTCTGGTTCAACGAGGAGCACGAGATCATCGCGCTGGGCGAAAACGAGGACTAGGCGAACAAGATGCGTACTGATGGCGCCTATGGGGCCGACCCGTTCGGCAAGGACGTGCAGGCCGCCGAATATGCCGACTTCATCACCAGCGCGGAGCACCGCGCCCGCCTCGCGCCCCAGATCGAGCAGTTCGCCCGCGACGGCTATCTGATCCTCGAGAACGCCATCCCGCGGGACGTGCTGGACGAGGCCCGCGCCGCGCTCGACGGCATCAATTCGGGCACGGATTTCGCCAAAAGCTCGTTCCTCGGCGAGAAGACACAGCGCCCCTATGGCCTGCTGGGCAAATCGACGGCGATGTGGCCCCTCGCCGCCCATGCGGACGTGCTCGCGATCTGCGAAGCGCACATGGACGACCAGATCCAGCTGTCGAGCATGACGGCAGCGACCCTCCATCCCGGCCAGCCGGCCCAAACCCTGCACCGGGACGATGCGTTCTATAATTTGCCCGACCCGCACCCGCCGCTTTCGGTATCGTCGATCTGGGCGCTCGACGATTTCATCGCCGAGAACGGCGGCACGCTGGTGGTCCCCGGCTCGCACAACCCGCCCACCGAAGAATGCCCGGCCCGCGAACCTGTCAGCATCGAAATGCCCGCGGGCTCGGTGCTGCTGTGGACCGGCGCCCAGTGGCACGGCGGCGGCGCCAACCGGACTGCGGACCAGATCCGGCGCGGCATCATCGGGCTCTATTGCCGCGCGTGGCTGCGCCAGCAGGAGAACCAGTATCTTGCCATTCCGAAAGAGGTGATCCGGGACATGCCCCGGGTCGTGCAGCGCCTCGCCGGCTGGTGGGTCGTCGGCGCCTCGATGGGCTTTGTCGATGGCCGCAGCCCGTTGAGGCTGCTTTAGCCTTTATCCCAACTCAGCCTTCACCGCGTCGATGCCCGCCTGGCCGCAGGCTTCGTCGTCTTCGGCGGCTGCCCCTGAAACCCCGATACCACCCAGAAGCTGGCCGTCGGCCGTGAAAATCGGTGTACCGCCGGGGGTGACCGTGAGCCCTTCGACCTGGGCGATGCCGAGCGGCCGGTCGGGGTTCGCATATTCCCACTTGTCGCCGATGTCCCGGGTCTTGCTGCCCATCAGTCCCGAGGTCTGGGCCTTCAGCCTGGCATAGCGCGCGGCGCCTTCAAGCGCGCCGTCCTGCTTGGCAAACAGCACCAGATTGCCGCCATCGTCGACGATGGCAATGGCGAGGCCGCCGATCTTGTTCTTGGCCGCATGGGCCTCGGCGCCCGCGAGCATCTTCTTCGCCACGTCCAGTGACAGCGTTTTGCGTGTGGTCAGCATGTCTCCCCCTCCTTCGCGTTGTGGCCGACCAGACGGTCGACGATGCGGTGCACCTTATCAGCGTCGAAATAGGCGAGATAGAGCAGGATCACCGTCGCCGAATAGGTAAAGACCGGCAGCACAACGTAGAACGCGGCGTGCAGCAGGATGCCGGGGATGACGAGATATTTCCGCGGGGCGGCAAACGGCATGCCGAAGGCGAGCGCGAATTCGAGCAGCACCACCGCCCATGCCATGACCGGGAACACCCAGAGCCAGTGCGACCAGGCATCGAGATCCGAGCCGATGTAGAAATAGACGAAGAGCGCCTCGAGCCGTTCGCCGCTCAAAAACCCCGCGTGGCACTTATCGACCGCCGACCAGAAATACATCATGCTCAGCTGGATCACGATCAGCCGCAGACCCCAGAGGTTGCCGCGTTCCGGCGGCGCGATCGGCCCACCGTTCTCTTCGGCACGGAGCGCCAGCCACCGGTCGAGCGAGAACGACCGGCCACAGGGCGCAAGCGCCAGCAGCAGCGGCGCAATGCCCAGCCAGTAGGTGTGATGGTGGCGGTAGGGCTCGTAGTCCAGCACCAGCCCATGCAGGAAATAGAACGACATGGTGAGCACGCCGGTGACGGCCGTCGCCAGACGCGTCCTGTAGCCCACCAGCATGGCGAAGCTGGCCAGATAGAACGCGATGGAGAACGCCGTCTGCCAGCCCAGCTCGTGCCGGAACGGTAGCTGATCGTGGGCAAAGCGCGTCCAGATCAGGAACACGAGCCCGATGCGAATGAGCGCCGCCGACCGGCTCGACCCTTCGGTGCCGACAGCCCAATGGGCGAACCGCGCAGCCACCCCCACTACGTGCCCTCCTGACAGGTAAAGACGTCGCCTCTGTGCAGCGGCTGCCAGCCGTCGCGCGTGGCAAGCCGTGCCTGCACCCTGAACCTGGTTCCGCTTTCATAGTGCCGGCAGAGATGGCCGACGAGCGTCCGCACACCGCCATTCCATTCCGAGACCAGCCAGACGCCCTTCGGCAGATCGTCCCGGCCCGCCCCCGGCCCGCCGATGACAAAGCGGGGATCGACCCGCACCTCGCTGCCGTCGGGGCGGATTTCATGGAACCGCGCGTCGATCGATCCCGTGCCAACACCGGCGAACATGATCCAGTTGCGGAAGATCTGACTCTCCCCGCCCAGCACATGGCGGTAGACCGGTCCGCCGACCATGAACACGGCGATCAGCAGGAAAACACAAAGGCGCCAGGCGGCGAATGTCTTCATGCCAGCGGCTTCATTGGAGGAATTTGTGGGCAATGGCCGGATCGGGCACCGGGCAGGCCTCCTGCCGCCCGAACCACCGGTACCGGTTCCGCCCGATCAGGTTGTAGACCCAGTCGCGGACCGGCCGCGGCACAACCCGGAAAACTGTCACCAGACGCCAGGCGCCCCCGAGCCGACGGAAAATCCGCAGCCACGCCGCCGACCGCTCATAGGCCCGGCCCTCGTCGAGCAGGTAAAACGTGCTGAGGTCCCCCGACACACCATGGGCCGCCACCAGCGCTGCACCTGCGTCACTCTGCAGCGGCGCGAACCGGAACCGGTCGTGCCGGTCGCGCCTGATGATGAAGCGGACCGAGCCGTTGCACAGGTTGCAGACGCCGTCGAACAGGACGACGACCTTGCCGTCTGCCGCACGGGCGGCCGGGCTGCCTGCCGCTGCTTGCGATGTCTGATCGGCGGTTTCTTCCATGAGCGAATTATAGACCGGGGCCTGCCGTTCGGCGACCGCGTGAAAGGGGGGCCCGTCCAGCACTGTCCAGTTGCGCCTTGCCAAGCCACCGGGATTTGGCAACCATCGGTCTCCGGGTCAACAATTCAGTCGCGTATTTGGTTGCCATGCCGTTCTTCCGTCCTGCCGTCCGTGTTCTTGCGCTCGTCCTCACGCTGAGCTGCGTCGCCGCCTGTGGCGGCAATGGCGGCGGCAACAATCCGCCTCCAGCCGGGGGCGGTGGTGGCGCAGGAGGCGGCGGCGGGGGCGGCGGTGCCGGTGGTGGGGGCGCTGGCGGCGGTGGTGGAGGTGCCGGTGGTGGTGCTGGCGGTGGCGGTGCCGGGGGCGGCGGGGTCAATCCACCCGCGCCCGATCCCTTCGATACGGCGGAATACCAGCGCAATTACGGCCTGCGGCAAATCGATGCCATTGTCGCCTACCAGAACGGCGCCACCGGTCAGGGCATCACCGTCGGTGTCATTGACTCCGGAATCGACCCCAACAACAGCGACATTAACGGAAATCTGCTGGCTGCAAGTGCCGACGTGGTCGCCGGTCGCTCGCTCAACAATCCGGACAGCAATCACGGCCTTTACGTTTCGGGTATCGTCGCGGCGGAAAAGAACGACATCGGCATCCACGGGGTGGCCTTCAACGCAAACCTGCTGATGGTGCGTGCGGAAAGCCCGGGCAGCTGCGATCCGGCCTGCAACTTTTCGGACGCCAATCTCGCCGCTGCTATCGACTACGCTGTCGCAAACGGCGCACGGGTCCTCAATTTCTCGCAGTCGGGCAACGCACCGAACCAGCCGGTTCTCACATCCGCTCTCGCCCGGGCCGCAGATGCGGGCGTTATCCTGATCTTTGCAGCGGGTAACGGCAGCGCGCCGACACCCTCCACCTCGGCCCTCTTTGCGACGTCGGCGGCCGCCCACGGCCTCGGACTGATCGTGGGCGCCACGAGCATTTCCGGCGGCATCGTTGGTTTCAGCAACCGGGCGGGCGTCGGCGCCCTCGACGTCTTCATTCTCGCACCGGGAGACAGTGTCAGAACCACGGGTCCCAACGGCACGACGGTGGTCATCGACGGCACGTCGTTCTCGGCCCCCCACGTGGCAGGGGCAGCAGCCCTGCTGCTGCAGGCGTTCCCCAATTTGACCGGTCAACCGGTGGTGGAACTGATCCTCGACACGGCGTTCGACCTGGGCGCCACGGGCGCAGACGCCATCAACGGTGTCGGCAGGCTCGACATCGGCGCCGCGTTTGCCCCGCAGGGCGCGCTGTCCCTGCCCGGCGGCGCGCAGGTGTCGAACAGCCTTGTTGTCGCAGGCCCCGCCTTCGGCGACGGACTGACGAACAACGCCCAGCTCGCCGCCTCGCTGGGCCAGGGCCTCGTGCTCGACAGGTACGACCGGGCCTATGTGGCGAACCTGACATCGACAATCCGCACGGCCCCCGACCACCGGTTCGACCTCGAACGCTTCGCCCGCCAGGGCGTCTATCACCGGGGCACCAGCGCTTCAGTGCCCGGCATCGGCGCCTTCACCCTTTCCTTCACAGATCAATGGGGCATCACCGACAAGACGGAAATCTTCCCCAATCTCGATGAAACGCCCGACATCAGTGACGTGTCATTCCACTTCGTCCACGCGCTCAACGGCACGACGCAGATCGAAATGAGCCATGGCGCCGGTTTTGCCCGCACGCTCAGCTCGGGCGGCAACACCACGTGGCTGCGGTCGATCGACACAGGCGGGCCGTTCCTCGCCATGACCGGCGATGCGACCGGTGTGGGCGTAAGCCACCTGCTGTCGGACGACACCCAGATCCGCGTTGCCGCGGCGACCGGCACGTTCGAACCCTTTCCCGGACAGGAGAAGGTACGCCGGACGCTTGCCGCCATGCAGGTCGACCAACGGATAACAGACCAGCTGACCCTGGGCGCGCGGTTCGGGATCCTCGAGGAGGACGGCAGCCTGCTCGATACCATCGCCACCGGCGCCTTCGATGGCGTGAAGGGGGCGACGACGCGCTTTGTCGGCCTGTCGGCATTTTACGATTTCGGCAATGTCACGCTGTCGGCACAGGCATCACGCGGTTGGACCAGCGTCACCGAAAACGGAACCGCCCTGCTGCATTCGTTCAGCAATCTCGAGAGCTCGGCCTATAGCCTCGCCGCCGTCTGGCAGACCCCGCTTGATGGCCACACGCTGGGCTTTGCCATCGCCCAGCCGCTGCGCATCGAAAACGGTGGTGCACAGATCGACGTGGCGACGGGGCGTGACTACGCCGCCGGCACGTTCCTGTTCGACACCCACGACATCAATTTCGCGCCCTCGGGCCGGGAGATCGATTTCGAGATCAGCCACAGCTTCTGGAATGGCGGGCCGTTCTGGTTCGAAACCAATCTGATCTACCGGATCAACCCGGGCCACGTCGCGGCCGCCAAAGATGGACTCGCCTTCTTCACCCAGTTCCATCTGGATTTCTGAAATCGGTCAGCAGTGCCCGACGAAGTTGCCGCGGCGCCATTCCTCGTAGCGGTGCCCGTCACACCAGGACGGCAGCGATGAACTGTCGTCGTCGTCATAGCCCCAGTCCCACGAGTCGTTGGACCGCTGCGGAAAGAACTTCCTGAGCCCTTCCACCGCCTTTTCCCAGCCGGCGTTGTAGTCAGCCACGTAGTTGGTGAGCGGTTCGGTGATCGGCCGGCCGGATACGGCGTCGTAGACCACGCCCCTGTCACCGAACGTCAGCGTCCAGGCGCGCCGGCCCTTTTCCCATTGTCTGACAAGGCCCGATTCGAGCGGCCGGGTGACGCCACTTTTCCGGGCAATCCGCACCACGTCGGGAAGGTCCATGAAATCGGCCGGGATCGCTGCTGTGCCCCAGTTGACCGATTTGTGGGTACGGGACGACATCTTGAACGGCTGCAGGTTGACCGACATGCCGCCGCCGGTCGACGGCGAATAAAACCTGATATCGACCTCGAGCGGGCCATAGGGCAGCTGGTCAATTTCGACATTTACCGGGATCGCGTCCGCCTGCCAGGGCCGCGCCACATCGGCGAGGATGCGGGTCACGACGATGGGAAGGCCCTTCGGGATTTCCTGACCGCCGACGTCTTCCGTGACCAGATAAACCCGGTCCTTCACCCGCGTCCAGCTGGTGGTGCCAAACCTGCCGGTGAGCACCAGCGTATCGGGCCCCTTGAACGAATAGGTGCCGGTATCGTCCATGCCGAGCCGTCCTTCGGTCACAGCTATCGACCACGCGCCCTCGGCTGCCTTGTAGGTGCCGCCGTTGCCGAAGGCGGCGTCGTGATAGGTATAGGTGCCATCGTCGCGGAATTCCCAGACCATGCGGTGGGACTGGCCAAGTGCATCCTTCATCGAACGTTCCCACAATCCGACGATGCTCGGGGGCGCCTCCGCGTCGCTGGCGCCGCAGGATGTGAGTGTCGCGGCCAGCGCGACGATGCAGAAAAAAGCACGGGCATGAAGCATGGTGTTCTCCGGAACCTGCCGATCCAGAAAACGTCTATTCTACATGAACTGGCCTTCGGGGACGCCGTCGAATTCTCAGACGACACCCGCGGCCCGCAACGCTGCGATCTCTTCAGCCGTGAATCCGGCCTCCGCCAGCACCTCGTCGTTGTGCTCACCCACCAGCGGTGCGCGATGGCGAATTTCGCCCGGGGTCGCCGACAGGCCGATCTGCGTCTTCATGATCGGTGCCGGCTTCTCGAGGCCCGGGAAGGCCATCCGCATCAGCATTTCGGTTTCGTTGACGTGGGGGTCGTCGAGGGTCTGCTGCGGGGTCAGTACCGGACCGGCCGGGATGCGCGCGGCTTCGAGTTCGGCCATGCATTCATCAACCGTCCGTTCGCTTGCCCATTCCTGCATCCGCGCCGACAGAAGTGGGCCATGCGCGCCACGGCTGTTGTCATCCTTGAAGCGCTCGTCGTTCAGCCAGAAATCCTCCTCGCCCATCATCTTCGCCCAGCGCTTGAACATCGGGTTCGAGATCACGTTCACCAGCACGCTGCCGTCCTTCGCCTGATAGACGTCGGCAGGACCGGCCGTCTGTCCCAGATTGCCCGTGGGGATGCGGTTGGGCGCGGTCAGGTCCTGTTCGATCAGCATGGCATTTGAAAACGTCATCGCGGTCTTGAGCAGCGTGCCTTCAACGATCTGCCCCTCGCCCGTCCGGTCCCGGTGCATCAGCGCCAAGACGATGCCGAAGGCAGACGCAAGTGCCGTACCGAAATCGCAATAGGGCGAGGCCGCGCGCACCGGCCTGTTCTCCCAGCCGGTCATGTACATCGACCCCGACATCGCCTGGGCGATGGCATCGAAGCCCACCCGCCGGGCATAAGGCCCCTCGTGCCCGAAGGTCGACATGGTGGCGAGGATGATGTCGGGCTTGACCGCCTTCAGGCTGTCGTAGTCGAGGCCGATCTTCGGCAGCACTTCCCAGGGCAGATTGGCGATGACCACGTCGGTGTTCTCGAGCAGCCGCGCCAGCACTTCCCGGCCTTCCTCCGAGCCGGGCTCGAGCGTGATTGAGCGCTTGTTCCGGTTGATCTGAAAGAACAGCGGGCTTTCCCCGGTTTCGGCGATGGGCAGGATGAACCGGTCCTCGCTGCCACCTTTCTTGTCGACCCGGATCACGTCGGCGCCGAAATCGGCCAGCAATTGCCCGCAATAGGGCCCGGCGATGAACCGCCCGAAATCGAGCACGCGAATGCCGTCCAGAATTCCCTTCACTAAGTCCTCCCCGAAACCTGTACAGCGTACATTATGCAGGAATCAGTAGCCCCGGAAAGACTGGCTATCCGACCCCACGCGCCCGGTCGATCAGTTCGGGATAGTGCAGAACCTCGGTCTGCGGATCGCTCTCCTGGACCGCCGCAACCAATGCCCGCGCCACAATTGCCGGATAGATGCTGCGATATCGCCTGAGGGATCCGAACATCAATGCGTCCATCACGGGTGCAAACGCCTTTGCGGCGGTCTCGCCCAAGCGCCGGTCGTTGTCCCGCGGACCCCGCAGCAGGCCTGGCCGGGCGATGACAACCCGGTCATAGCCAAGTCCGGTCACCGCTTCCTCGGCTTCCCCCTTGACGCGAAGATAGAAGCTCTTGGACGCGGCCGACGCGCCGACCGAAGACACCATCGCAAGGCGCGATGCGCCGGCATTCCGCGCGGCCCGGGCGACTGCGACCACATAGTCGAGATCCACCCTGCGGAAGGCGTCCTGGCTTCCTGCAAGACGGCGGGTCGTGCCCAGGCAGATGAAGACATGATCGACGCGGGGCAATGAACCCCCGGCACACAGTCCTTCGAAATCCACGGGATAAACTTCGACCCGCGGCCCGGGCGGCGGGACATCTCGACGGGTCAGAAGCAAAGACGCCTTGTAGGCAGTGGATGTCGACAGGATCCCGACAACTTCGCGGCCAACAATCCCGGTGCCGCCTGCCACCAGAGCTGTCGTCGCGCCATCAGTCACCGGCCGGCGCCACGAAGGTGACCACCTCGATGCGGTTGCCGTCGGGATCGCGGACGAAGGCAGCGTAATAGGTCTCGTGATACTCGGGCCGGAGGCCGGGGACACCGTCGTCTGCACCGCCAGCGTCGAGCGCCGCCCGGAAGAATGCGTCAACCGCGTCAGTCGAGCTGGCACGCAGGCAGACATGAACGCCGGTATCCTTTGCCACCGGCGGCATGCCATCCCGCCGGTTGAGCCAGAACTCGGGGTACTTCTTGCCATAGCCGATGTCCGAGTCACGCACGATCAGCGGTTTCATACCGATGGCGCCAAGCACCGGTTCATAGAACGCCGCACTCGCCCTCAGGTCCGAAACGCCGATGGACACGTGATCGATCATGACACACTCCTCTGCCGGGCACCCCTCTGCCGAGCCAATGACGCTACGCCGATTTGGGACAGGCCGCCACACCGCAAGAATCGGGTGTCAGGGACGGTGGGCCGGTTTACCGTGGCCGCCCATGACGCCTAAGGATATCAAGCGGGCGCTCGACGCCATCGCCGAAAAGGACGCCCACGTGGCGGCGGGCCTCGAGCTGGTCGGCTATCCGGATCCGCGCAACCGGGAGCCGGGTTTCGCCGCGCTGATGAGCATCATCACCGGACAGCAGGTTTCAACCCACGCGGCCACCGCCATCCGCGGGCGGCTGGAAGCAGCGGCGGGCACACTCACGCCTGAAAATTTCCTCGCCCTCTCGGACGATGCGCTGCGGGCTGTCGGCCTGTCGTGGCGCAAGATCGAATACGGCCGCGGGCTTGCCGAACACATGGCAGCCGGCGGCCTTGCGACCGACGCGCTCCATGCCCTGCCCGACAAGGAGGTGATTGCCGAGATCACCGCACTCAAGGGCCTGGGCCGCTGGTCGGCCGACATCTACATGCTGTTCGCCCTGGGCCGCGCCGACACCTGGCCTGCAGAGGATCTCGCCATCCAGGAAGCGCTCAAGCGGCTCAAGAACCTACGCAAGCGGCCGGAGCGGAAACGCTCGGAGCGGCTGGTCGCGCCCTGGCGCCCCTGGCGCGGTGTCGGTGCGCTCTTCCTCTGGCACTATTACAAAGGCGCGCCCTGACCCCGGCTAGTCCTCCGGCGGATAGATCGTGAGGCTGTTGCGTTCGGCAACGGCGACGATCTTCCCGACGTCGGGATCGTGGCTATCAACATTGGCATCGAGGTCGCGGAAGAAGCGGGTGGCGCGGCTGTCAGGGGTCAGCGACAGCATCTCCCCACCGCCCGCGCCGAACCGGAACCAATGTACGGTATCCGGCGGGAAATAAACGAGCGTCCCTGGCGTGGCGACATGTTCCACGCCATCGATACCAAGCGCCACCTCGCCGCGGATCACATAAAACGTCTCGCCCCAGGGATGGCTGTGCGGTGGCGGGCCGCTGCCCTCGGGTCCGGCCTGCAGGAACACCTCTGCGTGGCCGGTCGTTTCTGCAGAAGCAAGAACCGTCAACTGCTCGCCGACAATGTTGAGCGCCGGTTCATAGGAGTCCGGGGTAACCAGATACGAATTCATCGACATGGAAACTGTTGACCTCCAACCGAGTTCCGAAAATCAGATCAGGACACGAATCCAGGCCAACGACAAGAGACCTCCCACTTGCCATGCCGTGATCCGCGCCCCATAAGGCGCCATGATCGAAACATGGGTACTGATCACGATCGGCGCGGCGTTCTTCCAGAACCTGCGCACGGCGCTGCAGCGGCAGATCGCAGGCGACGTCGACGCCACGGGCGCGACTTTGGCGCGCTACCTGTTCGGGTTCCCGGTCGCCATCGCCTATATGCTGGCGCTTGCCTTTGGCCTGGGCAGCGGCATCCCCGAACCCAATTTCGCGTTCTTCCTCAACTGCCTGACAGGCGGGGTGGCCCAGATCATCGCCACCGTGCTGCTGGTGGCGAGCTTTTCGCTGCGGAACTTCGCTGTTGCCACCACCTATTCGAAGACCGAGGTGATCCTAACCGCGGGCACCAGCGCCCTGGTCCTGGCCGAGCCGGTGGGCACCTTGGCGTTTATCGGCATTATCGTGAGCCTTGCGGGCGTGATCGCCATGTCCGCGCCTTCGGGATCGAGCCTGCGGCACGCGATCCTGCATGGCTGGCGCCACCGCGCGGCCCTTTACGGCCTGGGTGCGGGCGCCATGTTCGCCATCTCGGCCATCACCTTCCGGTCGGCCTCGGCGGAACTCGACCCCGCTTTTGACGTGACACTGCGGGCCGCGACGGTGCTGGCAGTGACCTATACGCTCCAGACCTTCATCCTGCTGCCCTATCTCGCGCTGCGCGAGCCGGGACGGATCCGGCAGGTGGTGGCGCGCTGGCGGCCGTCTTCGATCATCGGGCTTACCGCTACCATCGGGTCGATCGGCTGGTTTACCGCCTTTGCCATGACCAACGCCGCCTATGTCCGCGCGGTGGGCCAGGTGGAACTGCTGTTCGTGCTGGCCACCTCCGTCTTCATCTTCCGCGAAAAGATCGCGCGGCTCGAAATACTCGGCATGGTGCTGACCCTTGCCGGCATCGTCATTGTGGTGCTGGCGCCCTAGGCGGGTGCTATCCTCGGGTCATGACGGGCCGGAGACCTAAACGATGAGGGCATTTGCTTTTCTGACTGCAATGGTCATGACCCTGGCGGGTGCCGGCGCAGCGGACACGCCAACAATCCTGGGTTTTCCCGCCGACCTGGCCCCTGGCGACCCCTTCACATGCAACGATGATCTGGACGACTGGTACTTCGACCTGGGCAGCCGGTTCCGCTACCTGCCGTTCCGGTCCTGCAGCGTCCCCGAGGGCCATACGTTCCTCGGCGTTCCCAGCACGGAAACCATTCTCTACTTCCTCGGCGGCCAGCTGGTCGGCGGCGAGGTCAACATTACCGCCGGGGACACCCAGGCCATGCGCCTTGCCCTGCGGAGGGCCCATGGCATCCCGGACATGGAAGACGGCCGGTTCCTCGAGAACGAGCTCTACATTTCGGGCGGCTTCCGGTTCACCTACAGCTATGCAGAAGGCGAAGACGGCCTGCTGGTGCTCGAATATCTCGACCGCATCAACGGGATCGCCGACGCCACGCCGCGCACCGACTGGGACGAGGTGCTGGACAAGGCCCTGGTCGGCTGCACGGCTGCGTTCCTGCAACAGGCGCCGGGCGATGCGTCCTGGGGCGACCGGCCCCATCCCTGGACCTATCCCTATATCCTGCGCGCGCAAAAGGAAGGTGAACGGACGCGCCTTTACCTGACTGCCCACAAGGTCGATTACGACGACGAATTCGGCTTCGAACAGGAGCTGCCCGGATTCGGCTGCAGTTTCGATGTGGAAACAGGCACACCATCCCTCACCCTGAGCAGGTAACGCGCGCGAAGAGATGATATGGTCCCGCCCCGAACGCAAAAAAACAGGGGGGAGACCATGACCGACCAGGCACTGATAAGCGAGATGCTCGACCACTTCGCCATCGAAAAACTGATGAAGCACTATGCCGAGCGGATCGACGCCAAGGACCCGGCAGGCGCGGCGGCCTGCTTTACAGAAGACGGCATCGGCAATTACTGGGGCGAGTACAAAGGCCGCGCGGCGATCACCGAACGCCTGACCGGCATTCTCGACCGGTTCGCAGCAACGAGCCATCACCTGTCGAACGTCCAGCTCGACATCAACGGGGACGAAGCGAAGGGCCTTTCCTACGTCTATGCCTTCCACCGCATGGCCGACACGCTCGATCCCATGCATGTTTGGGGCCGCTGGGTGGACCGGACCGTACGGATCGACGGTGAATGGCGGTTCGCCTCACGGGAAGTGGTGATCGTGGGGCGGCTCGAAGCCGGCGACCCCCGGCCCGACGTGCCCTACCACGAAGCGTTCCCCGGCCATCCGGGACGGCTTTGAACGAAACGTGGAAATTGAGGCTGGAGATTCAGCGCCGGGTGGCTTGCCACGCAAACTACCAAAATCGCTTGTTTGCGAATGCCTGCCCAGAGCCAGACTTTAGGTACTGCTCAAAGGCGGCAGCCTTCTCACGTTCTGCGAAAGCAAAATAGGCCACAAGTTTCCACGGCACGTACTTGGACGTATGGGGTGACCTGCCACCATTGTGTTCCGCGACACGACGCTTGAGGTCAGATGTTAGACCGACGTAGCGCTGATCGTCATATGCCGCGCTTTGCAGCAGATACACATAGAACACGTCCGCAGCCCTCCTACGCCAAGGCTTCGGAGGGCACTCCTTCGCCCAAAATGCGGTTCCGGGTGGCTTGCCACCCGAAGCCCGCAGGGCGAAGGGTGGTGCTGCCGGTGAGATTTGAACTCACGACCTCTCCCTTACCAAGGGCGGGCACTACTACCAATGGGGTCTATCAGCGTCCAATAGACACAACATCTTGTCCAAATGATCCCATCGTTCCCAAAACGTTCCGCCCTATACGCGCAAAATGGGCACCCCGCCCTTTCGCCGTGGAAGATCGAAACCCCTATGAAATCAACGCCACACCGTTTCCATGGCTGGCGGCTATTTCCCTATGTGAACCGATGGAGTGAGAGAATGGGAACGAACTACTACGCCCAGACGAACCACTGCCCGACGTGTGGTAGTGCGAGAGAGGAAATCCACATTGGCAAGCAAAGCGCCGGATGGAAATTCCTGTTTCGTGCGCGCCCTGATCTCGGATTGGTGAGCAAGCGAGACTGGCAACAATTCCTCGCGGGCGTTCGCATCAAGGATGAGTATGGCGAAGACGTGACTTTCAGCGCCCTGCTTCACCGTATCGAGACGGTCCAGTCAGACGACGGCGCGCGCAATCATATCGGACAGCATGGCGAGTACGCGGACCCTGAAGGCTACCGAATGCTGGATGCAGATTTTTCCTAGCCCGTCCACCCGCAGGCGGCGGGAAAGTAACGCCTGCACCCTATGAATGAGGAAAGAATGATGAAGCCTGAAACCGCAGCAAGGAAATTCAAGGAACGCAATGCCAAGCACCTGATCGTATCGGCGGCATGGCTTGACAAGGATGGGCGGCTTGTAACGCAGGGGCGCGAGACTTGGGCAAAAATCCGCGTTCGCTTCCGGGACGGCAGCCAGATGACCTTGTGGAATGACGCGCACGAACTGTTGGTCAAGGAGGGCTACAGGCCGCGGTGGCTGTCCTACGACTCTAAGGCCGCCTAACCGCACTCGAGTGCTTGTAGGAGAATGAGATATGGACAGAGAGAGCATTCAGCGGAACTTACGCCCACACGGGGAAGCGCGGCTTGCCAGCATCGTGTGGGGCGCGGACTACGCGAAGCAGAACGGCGGCACTATGGACTATTGGGATGGCCTACCAGCCAACCAGAAGCGGCTAGCAAAGCGGCTGCTGGACGAAGTGCTTGAGGCGGTCGAGCGCGGGCGCGCACCGGAGGAATGATGCTTGACGATCAGGTCATTTCGAAGACCTGCCGATGGTGCGGGTTCTGGGCAGACCATCATTGGATTACGCATCAAGGCGCGCCAGCATTTCGGAATGGCTATGGAGTGCGTGATTGTCGCCGCCATGCACCGAAACGTGATGAAGTAATGCGTGGTCCTGAAAATGGTCACCGCAAATGGCCTGAGACTAAATCCGACGACTGGTGCGGAGACTTTGAACTGGCGAACATACCAACGGAGGAATCATGACCCTGGTGGAGATAATGGCGGGCGCCGCAGATGACGCGCTGGACGGCTATCTGTTAGAAGGGCAATGCAACCTGATTGCCAAGGTCATCCTGCGCGCACTGGACGAGGACGGGCTAGAAATCTGCCGTGCGCCAGAACCGGGACGCCCCAGATACGTTGAAAACCTCATACCTGATGCGCTGGGAGAGGGGTGATGGACTGGCGGGAGAAATCGCGGGCCGAGGTTTGGAATGAACTGCGGGCAATGGAGAGAGCGGGCCACGGCACAATCAACCAAGGGGCGTTCTTTCCATTTGTCGAAGACGACGATCCGCTATATCTCGGAATGAAGGCGGATGCCCCAGCACAGGAAGATGAGGAAGAGTGATGGAAGAACCAACTAAGGATGTGATGAACAGGCAAGAGGTTCTTGATGTGTACGATCAAAGCCTAGCGGTATGGCGGGACCGTGCAGCACGCGACATTGACGCAGCGCACACTATGGAGGAAAAGCGCCGCATTTCCCGCGAATACGAGCGCGTCATTTACGAACACACCAAGTTGTTCGCCGCGTACCTAGCCATGGCCCGGCCCGAGCCCATCATCCTGCCAATTCACAAAATGTCCTGATCCACCCTAGAGGCACACCAGCCCACACCACGGCAGGCCAGCAAGCCCGAAGGCGATAACCAAGGCAGCGGTGATTAGGAACGCCAGCCTAGACCAGTTCATCCTCTATCTCGCACAGAGGGTGCCAGTCCCGGCCAAGAACGCCGTTCATAAACCGGTATCGGTTGCCCCGGATTTCAACCCACAGGGATGTACCGCGCAGTCTCATTCCTTCAACTCCTTCAGATGACGGGCAACAAGTTCGCCCACGCGCCCCAGCTTGGAGCGGCAGTCATCCCCCGCTTCCGCAACAGCCACCAGGAACAGCGCCACATCCTTCTGGCTGGCAATGTCAGGGGCTTGGGGTTGAGGGGCGCATGTCAGCAGGTCAGCCGGAATAACCACCGGCACCAGTTTCGTTTCAGTTATCAGGATCTGCTCGGGCTTCGCGCAGGCCGTCAACAAGGCGAACGGCATCAACCAGCACATCAGCCGCAGGCCCGTCCGCTTCCGGCGGGGCCGCTTCGATCTCTCGCACGATGACACGGACCTTTTCCTTTCGTTTCTGCGCGGCGTCCCGCTCGGCTATGACAGCTTCAAGGTTCGCTTCTGCGGCAGCCTTGTAGTCATCCAGCGCCTTGGCATTCCGGTTGGCCATAGCGACCGCCTGATCCCGTTGTTCCTCGACCCGGCCCATTTCCTTACGCAGGTCGGAGATGTCGCTGTGCAGGCTCGCACGGGCCCAGAACAGCCATCCTATGAGACCGGCAAGGGCCACCCCTGCCACGATGTAGATGGTGGTCCTGTTGCCAGTGAAGAAACCGAGGATCGTTGACCACATCACGTCATATCCTCACTCAGCACGGTGAGGTGCACGGTCTGGCCCTTGAGCGCGTGGGTGCAGTCGTTGCAGTAGCGGATATCACCGTCAGTGACGAAGTAATGGCAGCAGGTCCCCTCGCCATCCTTTACGGTGTGCTGGTCGCGGAATTCGTCCCACTTGACGCCTGTGATCTTGACCGACGGTGAGAAGGACGGCTTCTCAAGATCACCGTTAAACGTCCAGTTGACGTCCTTCCTGCTGTGATCCGTCCAGATGTGGTGCATTTCCTCGCATGCAGGGCACCAGTGGGCGTAACCTTCCGCTGTCCGCCGTAAAAATTTCCCAGCCTGAGACATCAGCGGCCTCCCATTTCAGCACGCCAGCGGGCAATCCGCTCGACGTAGGTCATGGTCTCTTTGGAATGATGGCCGGTTACCTGCGGCAGGCACCGGATGATCTCGCAATAGAGCGCCCCGCCGCACAGCTTTTGCGCTTTCAGCAGGTTCCCGAACCCCGCGTTGTAGCTGGCCTGCGTCAACTGGTGCCGGTCCATATCTGGCCGGGGAGAGGTCCAGCCACGCTTGAGCCGCGCCATGTAATAGGCACCCGCATCAATGGCGTGTTTCGCGTCCCTCGGGGAAATACCGACATAGCCCATCTGCCGGGAAACCTCTGCCCATGTGGCGGGCATGAACTGCGCAATGCCCTGTGCCCCAACGGGTGACACCGCGTCAGGATCAAGCAGTGATTCCTGATAGAGCTGCGCCTTCCACCACAGCCAGTCTGGGCCTCCGGGCCAGTGCCGCTTGACGGCCCGCTCGATGTGGCGGTCGTAGCGGTCGTTATCGACCGGTCGCGCGTCAGGCGAGGAAAGCGGAAACGATAATAGCCATGGCAAGAATGCGAGCGCCAAAATAGACGGCCAGCGCCATGGGGCTTTCTTCGATCCTGTCGAATGCTTCACTGAAACTCACCTTGGAGAGGTAGTTGAACAGGCGGATGGCGCCGAACATCACGGCCAGCGCCAGAACCAGGTAGATGCAGTTGAGAAGGAAGGCGTCAAAGGCGTAACTGGTCATGGCGTTCTCACAGATACGGCACACAGGCCGTGGTTACGGGTAAGGCGGACTGGGAAATTCGGCCAGCGGGACCCGTCGATCATCGCGCCATCGGGCGGGGCTGTCGCAGGGCGCGGCTCAGATCGTCCACCTCCCGCTTCAGCTCGTCGATCCGCTTGGCGAGCCGCGCCTCGAGCTTGTCGGCATCGTCCTTGGTAAAGCGCGAGTTCGTCCGCATGGTCAGTTCCGACCGCAGCTCGAGCGTGTCGCTTTCCAGGCGGTCGACGCGGGGCACCAGCCCCTGCACCACCACGCCCTTCAGTTCGGCCATGTCGTCCCGTATGTCGAACAGCATGGTCGCGCCAGCGATCGAGGCGGTGGCGAGGATCGGTAACGACAGCCGCCCCACCGCGGTCAGCCAGACGCTGTTTGCCAGTTTCTCGACTTCGCCGTTCATGTTTTGATGTCTCTATCCATGGTCGCCTCCTCGCGTGGCGTCTGTGGTTAGCCCTCGTCGGTCGTGCCGGATCGGCGGGGGCGCTCGTTGTCTCTAGACCCAGCCCTCAACGGTCAGCCTTGCCTCGTTCACGCCGAATGACGTGTTGATCACCGGCGCCAGTTCCATCGTGCCATAGTACATCCGGCCCATCCGGTACGTGTTGGCCTCGGGGTTCGTGACTACAAGCAGGGGTTCTGTCGCCCCGGCAAGCCTTTGCAGCTCGAGCATGTTGGCCTCACGCTCGGCATCGGTCAGCCACGGCAGCACACCGGAAAACACCGGCAGCTTTGCCTTCTCGGTAAAGGCTGGCGCACCGTTGTAAAATCGCTCTTTCTCGCTCAGGTCGATGAACCCGCGACCGCCGCCGTAACCGATGTTGCGGGTCGGCTGGAAGGCCGAGGAAAAGAACACCCGCCCCGCCTCGATGTAGCCGTCCGGGTTGGCGGCGTCGGCAAGGTCGATCCGCCACCAGCGATGCGTTTCTGCGCTTGACAGGTGCAGCAGCGCGTGCGGCTGGTCGACGTTTTCGGTGGCACCTGCCCAGGCGGTCACGGACCCGCTGTCGTAGTCCTCGGTGGCGTCACTCAGGCTTGCCTGGTCGGCTGCGGCCCTGATGCGCCACGTCGCCGCGCTGGTCAGGTTCGTGAACAGCAGGGCGATGGTGTCGACCTCGACCGCCGCGCCGAAGTCAATCTCGACGTACTCGGCGCTGTCGCCCGTGGTGCGCCATGCTTTCGAGGGATAGACGTTGCCCAGGTTGTCGCTTTCCAGCCCCGTCACTTCCGAGGACTGCGCCGCAAACGAACTGACCTCGTGCGCCCGGCAGATGATGATGTTGCTCATGCTATCCCCACAGCGTCAGCAAAGTGCGGTCGGTGGTGCCCGACACGTCCATGCCGATGATGATGAAGTCCTGCCCGCCGGAAAGCCCGAAGCGCGGCAGGTCGATGGTCACCGTGTCGCCCAGCTTCAGGCTGTTGTCCTCGACCAGCGAGGTCTTGACCGGCGCGGCATAGGTGTCGCGGTAGCTTTTCAGCAGCGTGAACTGCCGCCCGTTTTCCGTCACCGCGTCGGCTTCCACGTCCAGCAGGGTCGGCACCTCGGTTTCGCGCGCCAGCAGGTGCTTGGTCTGCACGCCGCTGTCGTCGTTCTCGATGTAGCGGAACCGGGCCTGCACGAAGCTCAGCCGCGTGTAGATGTCCTTTACCGTGGGCGCGGCGTTGAGCGGTTCCGGCATGGTCATCGCACCCGACACGATCATCGAGCCGTCCGTCGTCATCTTGCCGATCACCAGCATAGAGGCGGTGGCCGTCAAGTTCGTCCACCCCGCCCCGTTGTCGTACTGCCACTGGCTGCCGTTCAGGCGGCAGAAGGCGAGGTTGACTTCCTCGCTGTCGACCGTGAACCGGCCGTCGAGGCTGGCACACCGGAACGCCTCGATTCGCCAGTCGTTCGCGTTTTCGTAGCTGCCGAGGAACACGTCGCCGAAGCCGAGGCCGCCGTTGCCGGCGCTCGAGATGTTGCTGTCGGTCGCCTGGTAGACCAGCGTCCAGGCGGTCGCCCCGGGCAGCTTGTACCAGCCCGAGATGACGTCGTCGACGCAGGTCAGCCGCACCTGGATGCCCGCGATCTGCGGGATCGTCTTGCCCGACGCCAGCGTAGCGTTGGTGCCACTGACCCGGCGGCTTAGGCGGCAGCCACCGTCGCCGAACACCTCGAACCCGTAGAACGTGGTCGAGGACTGGATACGCCCCAGCACGCAGAAACTCCCGACGCTGTTGGCCGAAAAAACCGTGATCGTCGCCTCGGTGGTCATCTCCGGCACGCTCGGTGCGTCGTCGGCCTCGTAGAACGGCGACGAACTGACCGGCGAACTGGCATCAAGCGCGATGGTCCCACCGCTCTGGATCTCGACCTGCGGCGTCGAGGACCCGAGCAGGGTCCATCCCGTGCCCGTGTCGGGGGTGTGGCTGGCCAGTTCGGTGCCCGCCGTGTCGTCGAACTCGTCCTCGACAGACACGTCGCCGGGCACGGTCTCGTGGACGACGTAGCCCTCGGCCGCCTGGCTGGTGTGCAGGGTCGAGCCATCGGAAAACTGCGCCCGCGCCACGGAAAAGGTTTCGCCCGCGTAACGGTAGTAGCCGTTCGCGTCCTCCGGCTCGCCCGCCGTGTCGAACCGGTGGATGAACGCGGCGCCCAGCTGGGCCACGTCCAGATCCTCGAAGTTGATCTTGATCCCCAGGCTGCCCTCGGGATAACCGGCGATCTCGCCCGCGCCCTGCACCCGCCACGCCGGCGCGTAGCCCATCCTGCGGCGCCACGTCGGCGGCTGGGTGTCGATCCGCTGGATATCGTCGAGCAGGTCGGTCTGGTCGAGGGTCAGAACGGACGTTCCGAAGGCGAACTGCGCCACCCGCAGCTTTCTCGCCGCGGTGAAGGTCCAGAACCCGCCCACCGACCGCATGATCTCGTCGAACAGCTGCGCCGGAGTGATGTTTTCCCCCGCAGCAATGTAGCGGGAGAGCGTGTCGTTGTTCGCCGTGTTGAGCGCCGTGAAGCTGCCGCTGTCGAGGTCGCCCGACACGAGGTCGGTAAAGTCCTCGGCGATCTGCTCGATCACGTCCGCGGCCGTCTGCACGAACGCGCCGTCGTTGTCGCCCTGCACGTCGGCTGTCACCGGGCCTAGCGGGGTCGCCCCCAGCCGGATCAGCCCCTCGGCAAGACACGTCGCGTAGGAGCCCGGGCTGACCGTGGCAGCGATCAGCGCGGCGTAACTCGCGTAGTCGTCGGAGGCCGTCAGCGCCACCGCCCGGTCGTAAACCGCATCGACGGCCTCGGCATCCCGGCTGTGGAACTGGTAGACCAGGAACGCCGCGTTCACCAGCACGGGCTCGACGTTGCGCGGGGCGCCGAAGGCGAGCGGCTTGGTGCGCCCCTCGAGTTCGGTTCCGCCCTCGGCACCGCCCGTCCCGGCGTAGAGCGTTGTCTGCACCGGCTTTTCCAGCACGTCGCGGTAGTCCGACAGCGTGACCGTGATCCTGCCCCGGTCCCAGGTGATGCCCCGGGCCGTGCCCTTGAACACGGTCGAGAACGACCCGAACGCCGCCGTTTCCTCGCCGCGGTAGACCGTGACGTCGCGGCCGTCCCAGTAGTAGCCGAGCAGCGCGTCGAGCGCGCCGTCGCCGTTGCCGAGCACGATCTGCCCGATCTGCCGCGACCCGCCGCCGAAGCTGCCGTCGAAGATGCGCGAACTGTTCGACACACCGGCCAGTAGCCGGGCGTCCCACACCGCGCTGTTGTAGTAGGGCGGCCTGCCGTCCGTGCGGCCCGTCGAGTAGCGGACCGTCGTTTCCGCCGTGCCCACCGGGTCGTAGGGCGTGGCTTCTACAAGGGTGATCAGTGCCATCTAGAAAGCCCCGGCGGCACGGCGCTGGATCGAACTCAGGTCAAGCCCCTCGAACGAGAAACCCTGATAAGTGCCGGCCCCCACAACGACCTTCCCTGCCTTCAGCTGTTCGAGGATCTTGTCGAGCGTGCTCTGCTGCTTGTCCCGCTGTTCTTCGGCTTTGGCGGCCGTCCGCACGGTCACCGCGCCCAGGTCGTTGACCGCCTGGGTGGTGCGCTGCACGTCGAGCGGGGTGGCGGCGGCGCTGGCGATCGAGGCGTTGAGGCCTTCAAGGCTGAACCCGCCGTTGTCGTTGGCCGCGAGGCCGTAGCCGGTTTCCCCGGTGATCTGCTGCAGGGTCGAGACCGCGAGGTTGTAGCGGTCGAAGTAGCCGGGGCCGGATGCAAACACGTTGCGGCTGGCCGAGAGAAAGTCCTGTATGGCCCCCGGAAGCGCCTGGCGCGCGCCTTCGTCGCCCGCGGCGGCCTTCTGCCTCAGATCGAGGAACCGCGCCTGCGAGGCCCCCAGCTGGTCGATGGGGCTCAGTGGCGAGGCCGCACCCGCCGTCAGGTCGTTGAGCAGGTCCTTGAGGCCCGACAGTTCCTGTTCGTTGAACCGCTCGATCAGGTCGAGCCGCTGCTGCCGGTGCACGGCTTCCAGTTTCGTGAGGTCGGCACCATACTTTTCCGCGGCTTTGACTTCTTCGTCGAACCGGTCCTGCAGGCGGCCAAGTTCGGCGCCCAGCGGGTTGGTCAGTTCGAGGAACGACAGCTCCACCTCGCGGCGGAAGTCCCGCGCGGCGATCACGTCCTGCACGCCCTGTTCCACCGAGCCCGCCGCCAGCAGCAGCTTTTCGTCGAACTCGTTGAGCCCTTCGATGATGCCGTTCTGGATCGCGTTTTCGACGGCGGCCGCCACCGCTTCCTCGGCTGAGTCGAACCGGACGCCGCCATACTTTTTCTTGCCGGCCTTCTTGAGCGGCCCGTCCTGCTCCTGGAAGAAGAAGAAGTCTTTCCGCTGGCCGACGATGCCGATGAACTGGTCGGCGAGCGTCGTACCCAGTTCCTCGGCCACCTTGTTGAGGGACGAGGACACGCTGTCGGCGATGCCGATGCCGATCTCGGGGTCGAGTTTCTTGGCGAGGTTCGCGCCCACCCCCGCAACACCGCCCGTGGCGGAGATCTCCGCCACGGACTTCGGCGTGGTCTTGAACAGCCCGCCGATGATGCCGCCCAGGACCGAGCCGATGGCGCCGCCGATGGGCCCGAAGATCGAACCCACCGCGCCAAGCGCAGCACCACCGAGACCGCCCTTGCCGGACGAGCCGAAGATACCGCCGAAGATCGAGCCGAGAAGCCCGCCCTGCAGCAACCCGCCCGCACCGCCGATGGGGCCCAGCAGCCCGCCCAAAAGACCGCCACCGTCAGCACCAAGGCCCAGAAGCCCCAGCAGGCCGCCACCGAACTCCTGCCCGCCGCCGATGCCCAGAAGGCTCAGCAGCGTCCCCACCGGGCCACCAGACGCCAGCGACGACAGGCTCGGCAGCTGGGGGTGGCCGGGGAAGGCAGGAACCTGGCGCGGGTCCTGTTGCAGGCCCGCAAAGGCCGCCAGCGTGCCGGGCGCGCCGCCGGCGCCGATGCTGCCGAACTGCGGCAAAAGCCCGCCGAACAGGCTGTTCGCCGTGTTGTAGGCGATGATGTTGGCGAACATCCGTTTGTAGCCGTCGAAAAACGACTTCAGGAAATTCTTGCCCGCGCTGTCGGCACCGTCGAACACGTCGTACCAGAAGTCCGCCCAGGCGTCGTGGATGTTCTCCCGCGCCCGG
>JAULKQ010007304.1:0-13790 GCA_032356285.1 Smithsoniella earleae | reverse complement strand
CCGACGAGACGATGTTCCGCCACCGGCAGGCCGGCGCCGTGACGATCAAGGTCGGCCCGGGCACGACCGACGCCGAGTTCCGCCTCGGCGGGCCCGAGCAGGTCCACCACATGCTCGCAACGATCGCGGAGATGAAGAGCGTGTCTAGCGTTTAGCGTGTAGCGTTTAGGGCCTAGCGTTTAGCGTCGGAGCGGCCTGCATGAGGGGGACAGGCATTCCTGCCTGTCGGTCGGCGAAGCCGATCTCTGAACGATATGCCCAACACATCGATCGATAGGCAATGGCTTTTGTATCCTCGCGGTTTGAGGATCGACGCTAAACGCCAGACCCTAGACGCTAAACGCTAAAAACCAACGCTAAACGCTACGACACCTTCTTGCCAAAGATCGTCCCCAAGCTCAGCACGCTGGTCCGGCCGGACATGCTGTCCTGGCTCCGCTCGGCGAGCTTGGCCTTGCGCTTCGCCTCGTGGTCGCGCATCATCTTCAGCTCGTCGGCGTAGAGCTTCTCGCAGGCCTTGAGGAACGTGCCGACCGGGCTCTCGGCGTCGAGGTTCTTGTTGACGAAGACCAGCAGCGTGTGCCCGACACGGACGATGTCGCCGTCTTTGATCTCGTGGCTGTGGTCGATCTTCTCGCCGTTGAGGTGCGCGCCGTTGCGGGATTGCAGGTCGACGGCGTAGCACTTGCCGTCGTTCTCGTGGTGGATGAACTCCAGGTGCTTGCGGGAGATGCCCGGGTCGTGCAGGCGGGCGAGCAGCGACTCGTCGCGGCCGATGACGAGCGCGGCCTCCTTGGGCAGGTTGAAGAACTTGCCGCGGTCGTTGCCGTGGATGATGACCAGTGCAGGCATGATGAACCCCTTTGCAGAAACAAGCCAGAGAAATGAGCCGAGAGAGGGCGTAGCCAGACGCATGGTGTTTCGGCCGACCAAGGGCCGGCACATAACACCATACCTTTATTGTAGCGCCTAACCGGGCTGCGCCCAAACGTTTTGCGTGATCGGCTGGGGCCGGTCCGGCCGGCGGGGGCGTCCGCGTCGTTATAATCGTGCGATGCCCGACCCCCAGCCCACCCCGCCGGGCACCGCCGACCGGCCCAGCCGGCGTGTCTCGGCGAATATCGACACCCACGCCAGCCGGCGCGTCGACCGCGGCAAGGCCCGCCGACCGATGCTCGAGTGGTGGCTGTACGCGCTGGGGCTCGGGGCCCTGGTCGCGGTCGTCGCCGGGGGGTTCATCGCCCAGGCGGTCCGCAACGACCTGGAACAGGCCGCGGCGCACCGCGGGACCTACGTCTCGATCATCATCCTCGCGCTCTTCGGCTTCGCGGTCGTCAAGAACTTCCTCGATATCCGCTTCATCCACCGCCAGGCGAAACTGACCGACCGGCAGATCGATCAGCTCCGCGAAACCAACAACATCTACACGTTCCTGAACAGCTCCGACCCGAGCTTGTTCCGCGACCACATCGACAACCTGCACGAGATCTTCCGCCGGGACTGCAACATCTCGCAGGACAACCTGGTGACGTTGCTGCAAGCGCGCCTGCTCGCGAAGACGCGCGTCGTCGATTTTTGTTCGAGCATCCTGGTCACGCTCGGGCTGGTCGGCACGATCATCGGCCTGATCCAGTCGGCGGGGGGGCTCAGCGACGTGTTCAAGGCGATGACCGGCGGGGGCGAGCCGTTCATGCAGGGCGTCGACGCGGCGCTGGGCGGCATGGGCGTGGCGTTCTATACGACGCTGATGGGCGCGGTGCTCGGCGGGGTCTGCCTGCGTCTGCTGTCCAACCTTGTCGATGCGAACGTCGAGCACATCGTCAGCCACATCGCCGAGCTGACCGAGATCTACATCCTGCCGATCCTGCGCCGGGCCGGGCGGATCAACGAGGAGCACCAGCGGAAGCTGCGGGAGAAGGGCATCGGCCTGCCGCCGGGTGTGCCGGTGCCCGGGACGGTGAGCGGCGCGAAAGCGGACGAGGCCCCGATGCCCGCGGCCGGGCCGGAGCATCTGGCGTAGTCCGCGCCGTGTTCAGTCACGAACGATGAACCACGCATGCTGAACCTGCCCAAGCGCAAATCGACGTTCAACTTCTTCGAGTCGTTCTCCGACCTGGTGTTCTGCACGCTGGTGATGTTCCTGGTGCTGGTGCTGTTCCTGGCGATGAACGTGAACCGCAAGCAGGAGCAGGTCGCGCTGGACCAGCGGGCGGTGACCGAGACGCGGGCCGAGGTCGAAGCGGGGGCGCAGGAGCTCGAGGCGGTGCTGGCCGAGCAGCAGCGGCTGCGGGACACGGCCCGGGCGCAGCTCGATGAAGAGCTGGCGCGGATCGAAGAAGAACGGCAGGCGGTGATCGCGCGGATCGAGCGGGAGATGGCGGCCGAGCGCCTGCGCATCGACACGGAGGTGCGGGCCCGACGCGCGGCGCTGACGACGATGGAGCGGGAGGTCGAGCGGCAACGCCGGGTGTACGAGCAGGCGCTGGGGGCCAACCGGTTCACGGGCATGCCCGCCCGGCCGCGGCTGGTGGTCGCCTACGACTGGCAGCCGACGCGGATCGTCATCCACCCGGTGCCCGCCTGGTTTGTCGCGGAACTGAACAGCTCCCCGCCGGGGCTGACCGAGCTCGAGCTCGCGGCGTATTACGCGGCGCTGCGGGCGCGCTTCGTCGAACTGATCGGCGACGCCGAGCCGCTGACGCCCCGGCAGTACCGCGCGCTGGTGCGCGCGGTTTCCGTCGGGCTCGAACCCGTGCCCCGGGTCGGCGGCGAGCGGCGCGTGTCGCTTGACCTGGAGTTCGTGGTGAACGACGCCAACGAGCCGACCACGCAGGTCGGCGTCGTGGTCCCCGGCGGCAACGGCGGGCACGCGGGCGTGCGGGTCGGCGACACGGTGATCGCGATCGACGACCGGCCGGTCTCGCCGGACAACCTCGCGTCGCGCTTGTCGGGTTACACGCCGGGCGACACCGCACGCCTGCTGGTCCGCCGGGCGGGCAAGCCGGTCGTGCTCGAGCTCGTGTTCCGTGAGCAGCGCGTGGTCGAACTGGTCGAGGCGTACCGCACGGACCTGAGCATGGTCGTCAGTGGCGCGGTCGACACGGACTACACGTACCTGTGGGAGCCGGTGCGTGCCGACAATTTGCGTGCCCGGCTGCAGCAGGGCCGGGCCGCGGACGCGGTCTGGCAAGGGCAAAGTCGGTGGGAGGGACGCACGTCTGCGCCGGGCCGGCCGGTGCTGTTGTTCGACGCCTCGGCCGAGACCGGCGAGGTGGTCATCGGGGAACAACGGTTCACGATCGCCCAGTTCCGCCGGGTCCTCGAAGCACTCGGCGGCGGCGGGATCGTCGTTGAGTACCGGCCGCAACTCGGGCCGGAGGAAATGCCCGACATAATCTACGCGCAAGCGCTTCGGCCGACCGGCTTCGTGATCCGTGCGCCGCAGTTGGACAAGCTGCTGGAGCAGGTGGAGTGATGAGCTAAACAGGCGGCGTCGCGCTGGGACCCCGCGGCATGCCTCCGAGCAGGCAGGCCGCGGGCTTGGGCGTGCTGTTAACTGACTACGCCACCTGGTACACCACCGGGTGGGTCAGCCCGCTGCCGGGGGCCATGTATTCGATCTGGGTGATCCTGGTTTCCAGGCCGACGAACCAGAGGTTCTCCGGCTCGCTGAGCAGGTTCATGGCGTACTTCTTGGTCGCTTCGCCGAGCTTCTGCCAGACGGGCTCGGCCATGTTGGGGGTTTCGAGCCGGCGCATCGTGCCGACGATCGTGACGACCTCGTCGTCGTGGCCGTCCGAGAACAGCCAGCAGACGCGGGGGTTGTCGTCGATCTGGTCGAGCTTGCGTGCTCCGCGGGCGCTGAGCGAGAGCAGGGTGCCAAGCCCCTCGCCGTTGGGCACGCCGGCCATCCACCGGCTGTGGGGGGTGTGCTGCTCATCGACGGTGGTGAGCACGCCGACGATCTGCTGCTCGATGACCCGGCGGGCTGCGGCGATGACCTGGGCTTGGCTGAGTTCGGCGTCGGGCATGGCGGGTCCTTTCGTCGGAGGCGTCGCTCGGCGGCAGGCCCCGCCGATGGCCGTTCTACCCCGCCAGCGACCCCGGGGCAAGCACCGAGGGGGCGGGCCATAAAATAAAAGATAACACGATCCTTTTATCTTGACAAGGGCGTGATCAGCCGATACCTTCCGTGTTGAGGCGGCCTAAAATCCGCCGCGCCCGGCCGACCGTCGGCCCGGCAAACACCCCGTTTCTCTGATCCAAGGGACCCCGATCATGCTCCGCCGACCCCCTATCGCCCGCCTGCTCCTCGCCGCCTGCGCCGCCGGTTTGGCCGGCCAAGCCCAGGCCCAGCACGCCGATTTTGTGCTCTTCGGCGATCCAGACCCCGCGTACGAAGCGGTCCCCGCCGAGCAGCAGTTCGTCAACCCGATCACCTCGCCGTACGTCCACGAGAACTCGTTCATCACCTCCGACGTCCGCGCCTGGTACGTCTACCACGACTTCCCCAACTCGGTCCTGGGCGGCGACATCCAGGTCGCCGCGGTCCAGGTCCGCCTCGCGCTGACCGATCGGCTGCAACTGGTCGCGTACAAGGATGGCTATGTCTGGTTCGACGACACGGTCATCAACAACGAGGGCTGGAACGATATCGCCGCGGGGCTGAAGTACAACTTCTACCGCGACGTCGAAAACCAATTGCACATGTCCGCGGGCATCGGCTACGAGTTCGACTTCGGCGACAGCCGGGTGCTGCAGGACGATGAGGAGCTCCGGCTGTGGTTCTCGGCCGACAAGGGCTTCGATGAGCTGCACCTGGGCTTCACGTTCAACTACTTCATCCCCGGCGGCAGCGAAGACGCGTTCGGCAACGCCGAGCGCCTGTCCTGGCATGTCCACGCCGACTACTACGTCACCGACTGGTTCAGCCCGGTCGTCGAGTTCAACGGCTACCACACGACCGACTCGAGCTCGACCGCGCCCGTCGGGTTCACCGGCGTCGACGTGACCAACCTCGGCGGCGGGCAGGACGAGGACGTGATCACCATGGGCGTGGGCGCCGAGTTCCGCGTCGGCCACGACATCGCCATCCGCGCGGCCTACGAGTTCCCGCTCACCGGCGACCTGGACCTGTTCGGCGACCGGGTGACGCTGTCGCTGGTGTACAGCTTCTAATCTGGCCTTGGAAAGCGGGCACGCCGGGCGCTGAGAGGCGTTCGGCGTGCCCCGTTTCTCTTTTTTTTGCCCGTTTTGGCGATTTTAAGATCGTTTGATCTCAAAAACTCTGGAGAACGGTTATGATTGACCACGCCCGAGTTGGGGCGACGAGCCCGACCCCGCCAGGACGGACCTGCCCGATGATGTATTCGACCACCTGCGCCTACGCGATCCGCGCGATGTGCCGCCTCGCGGTCATCCGGCCCGACGGCTACGTCCGGATCCAGGAGGTCTGCGAGGGCTCGGACCTGCCCGCCTACTTCGTCGCCAAGATCTTCCGTGACCTGGTCCGGGCCGGCCTGCTCACCAGCGCCAAGGGCCGCGGCGGCGGCTTCGCGCTCGCCCGTCGGCCGGACAAGATCAAGCTCTACGACATCGTCGAGGCCGTCGACGGCGTCCGGCAGTACACCCAGTGCGTCGTCGGGCTCGCCAAGTGCGACGACAGCCAGCCCTGCCCGCAGCACGAGGCGTTCAAGCCCGTGCGTCAGCAGATCCTGAGTTACCTCAACAACACCAAGCTCGACGACATGAGCGAGGCGCTGGCGAAGAAGCTCGAGAACATCGGCCTGACGCTGCCCTGTACGGTCGAGGGGAAGTAGGGCGACGATGACCCGCCGGTCCCTCGGCGGCATTTGCGATCGTACTCAATCATTCAGGCGCGCCTTGCCGGGTGCCACCTCGCGGGTATCAGCCCGCTTGGTGCGAGCGATCGGGAGCGCTTTAGATAGTGATCCAATCCAACGGACTCGCACATAGCGGCTGACGCCGCGGAGCGGTACCCGACTACGGCATCACACGCACGATAAGGAATCCATACATTTCCCGCGCGTCCTAGCTCCGGGCGGGAGCCAGGAGTAAGCGTGATCAATGGACCATGGTTTATCGACAAGTTCGGTGATCGCTGCTCCGGGCTCCGGGCTCCCGCCACGGAGCGATGTAGAAGCGTCAAAACATGATGGAATACGCATGAGCGAGTCCCTGAACAAATAAAAAGCGGGAGCGCGTCTTGCGCTCCCGCTTGTTTAATGTCACTGGATCGATGTCGACCGACTCGCTTACTGCTTGTACGGGTCATAGATGCCGGGCTTGGGCACGTCGTAGCGGCCCTCGGCGTCCTTGACGGCCGGCGGGGTCGTGTTGATCGTCCAGTCGTCGATGCCCGGGCAGTAGTCCCGGCCGTCGGCCAGAAGCTTGTCCCAGGTCACGATCTTGCCGGAGTAGCAGGCCTCGCGGCCCATGATCGCGGTGAAGGTGGACTTTGCGCCGTAGTCGCCTTCGTTGTAGACCTCGCCGCGGAGCAGGGCGTCGATCAGGTCGTGCTGCTCCTGCTGGTGCCCGCCGCCGCCGCCCTCGATGCGTCGGCGTTCGCCGTTGACCTCGAGCATGCCCGGTAGGAAGGCCTGGCCCTTGGTGCCGCGGGCGAACTCGGCGACGCGGGTGAACGAGTTCTGGAGGTGCCGGCCCTGGCTGTGCATCGTGGTGCCGTCGGCGAAGGTGTACTCGACGAAGGTGTGGTCGTAGATCTGTGATTCCTTGCCGTCGCCGTTGAGCCGCCGGCCCCAGCCGCCCATGCCGTTGGCCTCGATGGGGAACATGTCGCCCTTGATCCAGCAGCCGACGTCGAGGTTGTGGATGTGCTGCTCGCAGATCTGGTCGCCGCAGGCCCAGATGAAGTGGTACCAGTTGTTGCACTGGTCCTGCATGTCGGTCCAGCCGGGCTGGCGGTCGCGGAACCAGATGCTCTGGCCGTTCCAGTAGACGCGGCTGGCGACGACGTCGCCGATCTCGCCGTCCTGGATGCGCTTGACGATGTTCTTGTACTTGCCCTCGTGCCGGCGTTGCAGGCCGATGCCGACCATGAGGTTCTTCTTCTTGGAGGCCTCGACCGAGGCCAGGAACCGGCGGACGCCGGGGGCGTCGACCGCGACGGGTTTCTCGCAGAACACGTGCTTGCCCTTGTTGACCGCGTACTCGAACTGCTGGGGTTTGAAGCCCGGCGGGGTCGCGATGACCACCAGGTCGCAGTCGACGTCGATCGCCTTCTTGTACGCGTCCAGGCCGTGGAAGGTCGTCTCGGGCGTGACCAGGACCTTGTTCTCCGCGCGCTTGCGGAGGGAGTTGAGTGCCCGGGTCGTGCTGCCCTCCAGGGCGTCGGCGACGGAGACGAGCGTGACGTTGCCGCGGGTGTTGAAGAGCTGCGCCACGGCGCCGGTACCGCGGCCCCCGCAGCCGACCAGCGCGACCTTGATCTCGTCGCTGCCCTGGGCGTAGGCGGTGTTGACCCCGCCCAGCGCGAGCGCCCCGCCGACCGCGGCGCTAGACTTCATGAACTGACGGCGGGTCGGTTGGATCGGCTGGGTCACGGCGGGTCTCCTGTGTTCTGGATCGGGGTGTTGATCAATCATTAGTGTACCGCGTGTGCCGCGGCTTGTGCCGGGGGCCTCACGGTTTGGCGTTCGTGATTCGCGCGGGCTGAATGAGCATGACGCGTCGGTGGGCGGCGGTGTTACGCCGTGCCGATCGACGGCTGTTGGCTGGGGAATCAGCGCACGTCCTGGGTCCGCAGGTCGTAGGCGTCGAGGATCTGGCGGGCACGGAAGGCGATCTCGGGGTCGGCGTGGTCGCGCTGCTGCTGGACCTGCTGGATCGCGGCCTGGCCCATCTCGGTGAGCGCCCGCTGGGCGAGGTCGCGCTCGGCCCAGTTGTCGCTGCCCAGCCCCGCGATCAGGGTCTGCACCCGCGAGCCCAGGTCCGGGTCCACGTTGGTCACCACCACCACCACGGTGCGGACCACGAGGTCCGGCTCGGGCCGGAACCGCAGCCACAGGTGCGTGTCGATCTCGCTCGCGGGCATGAGGTACACCAGCGACATGAGCGAGCGGTCCAGCCCCGCCGATCGGACCATGCCCAGCGCGAGGTCGACCTCTGCGGCGTTATAGCCGCGCTCGGCGAGCGATTCACGCAGCGGGGACATCGCCTCGGCGAATAACGTCGCCGGCGGAGTCGTGCTCGGCTTGTTGCCGATCGGCGTCGGGCCGGCCTGCCAGTCGGGTCCCAGCGTATCGACGACCCAGCCGTCGCCGCCGCGCTGGACCAGCATCGTCAGGGGCGGCGCCGGCGCGGCCGCGTCGTCGCGGACGAGGTGGTACCGCCCGTCCCCAGCGTCGAGTTTGAGAGGCGGCTGGTAGGGCAGCGCCGCGTCGTACAGCAGGAATCGTTCTTTCAGGTCGGCGTTGCGCAGCGCCAGCCACTGCCGGTCCTCCGACCCGCGCAGCGGCGCGAGCCAGTAGTCGTCGGCGAGTTCTTTAGCGCGCTGCGCCTCGGTCGCGGTGCGGACCTGGAACCAGTCGATCGAGGTCTGGCCCTTCTGCGCATCGTCGGGCCAGTGGGCGTGGAAGAACGAGCCGTCGTTGGGCAGGTCCAGGCGGACACGCATCGGCTGATCGATCTCGCCCTCGAACGTAATCAGCCCCAGGGGCATCGGGCCGACCTGCTCGGCGAGCATCCGCCCGCGGTGCGGCACGCCGTTGAACATGGTCGTGCGCACCAGCGTCGGGTCGTTCGCGGTTTCGCCGAAGCGGTCGGCACGCAGCACCAGCAGGTCGCGTGCGATGAGGCGCGGCGGCTCCTCGGCGTCGGGCGTGACCGGCAGCGATTCGGCGGGCTGGCGGTCGGGGCCGGGCGGCGGCGCGTCCTGAGCGTGCGACGCGGCGCCGGCAAACAGCCACGTGGCGAGCACCCAGGTCAGCACGGGTTGGCATGCGCGAATCATCGTGTGGGCCTGCATCGGGTCAGGGTTGGGCGGATCGGATGAGTTGCGGGTTGCACCACGCGGCGCGGTCCCCGACGTCCTGCCCGCCGCCGAAGTCGACCTCGAGGACCAGGCGCTCGACGCCGGCGAGCTCGACGTCTACGGGCACGGCCCCGTCCGCCGCGGTGAGGTTGGCCTGCTCCCAGAGCACCTGTCCGTCGCCGATGACGCGCGCGGTCACGTCGCCGAGCTTGCCGCTGGGGTTGAGCAGGCCGAGGGTCGCGCGGAAACGTTCGCAGGGCGTGTCGAGCTTGTAGTGCAGCCGGCTCTTGCTGTGCACGACCAGCGCGCGGTCGTAGGTGTTGCCATCGAAGAGCACGACCGGCCCGCCGTCGAACGTCTCATTGACGCGGTGGGGGATCGAGAAGCCGAAGTACGGGATGGTTTCCTCGGCGGTCGGCGCGATGCGGGTGAGCCCGACGCGTCGCCCGTTCTCGCTGCGCATCTCGATGAGCGCGGCGCGCGGGAAATCGACCGACCCGCCGCCGAGCAGCTCGACCGTCGCGCGTTCGCCCAATCCGGTGAGCCGGCCCGCGAGGACCTGCCCGGTGCGAAGCCGCAGCGTCTGGTGGAAGCCCGGCGCGTCCGGCACGGGGCGGGCGGCGTGGCTCAGGACCAGCCCCGCGACGCGGTCGCGCGCGATCGTCCGCGCCCGGCCCCGGAACTCGAACGTCAGCGACTCGGCGTCGAGCGCCAGCAGCCGCCCGCTCACCGGGCGGATGTCCTGCGGGCGGTCCTTGTCGCGGATGTACGCGGTGTCCAGGTCGCCCGGCTCGTTGTCTCGGTTCAGGGCCTGCGGGTCCACGCGCTGGTCCCACAACGCCGCCACCCCGGCCAGCGACAGGGCCACCGGCGTGGCGGCCTCGTCGCCCATCGGCAGGGACATCGCGATCCCCTCGTCCGCGATCGCGGTGAGCTCGCCGCGCGCGACGCCGCCGAACGCGAGCTCGGCCCGCCAGGGCTTGGGCGCGTCGGGGCTTGCGAGTTCCTGGGCCTGGAACCGGTCGACCGCGCCGAAGTAGAGCTGCGAGCCGTCGTCGCTGACCAGCGCGAACCGGTATTCGCCGTCCTGCTCGGCCCGGAAGAAGCCCTCGAAGACCAGGCCCAGCCGCTCGCTGGGGTCGTTGACCATGCCCACGCCGATGGACGTGGTCGTGCCCGAGCGTTTGAGCTCCATGCCGTTGAGCACGCCGACGTTCTGGTACGTCAGGGTCTCGTCGCCGACATAGAGGCGGTAGCGTGCGCGTGTCAGGAAGCGTCGGCGGTCCTGCGCTTGGTCCAGCGACAGCTCGGGCATGCGGAAGCCGTCGGCGTCGATGCCCGCGGATTCGGGCAGCGCCTGATCGGTGGCGCGGAAGCATACGAGGTGGTCCGAGCCGGCTTCGACCTCGCCGGGGATGCCCGGGCCCGCGACACGCAACTGCAGGCCGAGCTGCGCCTCGCCCTGCCAGTAGGGCAGCACGAACCGGTGGAGCCCGGCGCGGAGCTTGATCGATGCGCCCTCGCGGTGCATCGACTGCGGCTTGTCGTTGTTAATGAGCAGCAGGTTGCCGTCGCGGACGACGACGAGTTCTTCGCCGAACCGCACGACATCGACATCCATGAGTCCGACGGAACGCGCTGCGCCTTCACTCGGGCTGATGGTGAGCCGGTCCGAACCCGTCTCGAGCGTGACCCGCCCGCCGATCGCCCCGTCATCGACCGTGATGGCGACGTCGGCGAGCGCGGCGTGACATCCGGCGCAGGCCAGCAGGCAGGCGGTGAGTCGCCGGGCAATGGGTCGTACGCGATTGGGCGTCTGTGTCATGCCCGTCCCCGATTCGGTTGCGTGGCGTGGGCTAAGAAAAACCCCACCGCGTTCGCCGTGGGGTCGGTCGGGTCAGGCCGGGGGCTTATTCATCCTCGGCGGGGGCTTCGGGGTCGCCCAGCGCCTCTTCGCTGGCCAGCCGCTGGTAGTACTCGGCGAGCAGGGCGTCGTACTCGGCGGGGAAGCCGTTCTGGTTTTCCTGGGCGCGGAGGATGGCGTCGCGCTGGGCGGGGTCGAGGTCTTCAAACTGGTTGTTGCCCTGACCCGCGGCGTTGAGCTCGCCGCTGCCGCCGGGGCCCTGCGCGAGCGTCGAGTCCTGCGCGGGGTTGTTGCCGTTGGCCATGTTGCCCTGGCCCTGGCCGCCGCCGGCACAGCTCGAGCAGGCGCTGCACGCCTTCTCCATCATCGCGATCAGCGCGTCCATCTTCCGCACAACGTCGTCGCCCTGCGCCTGCGTGTCCGCGCCGGTGTCGCTCTCGTCGATCTCCATCACCAGCTCGGTCATCTCGCCTTCGAGGTGGCCCAGCGGGTCGCTGCCCATCCAGCTCGTGTCGGCTTCTTGCTGCTCGGCGAGCTGCTCCTGCTGCTGGTTGAGCACCTCGTTCGACAGCGCGATCAGCTCCTGCACCGTCCGCTTCTCGGGCGACTGCATGATCCGCTCGCGCAGCTCCGGGTTGACCGGCACGCCGTTGATGATCTCGATGTCGGTCTCGGCCTCGTCGCTCAAAGGCGCGGCGTCTTGCGCCAGCGTGGGTCCGGTCGCGAGCAGGGCGGCGGCGAGCAGGGCGGCGATCGAAGGTTTCATGCGTGGTCTCCCGGCGGTGTGTCTAGCTTTAATAAACGGAGCAAACCCGATGTCATTCAGACGCATTGTAGGGCGATCCGGTTCCGATTCCTACGGATACGGTATCGCCACATGGGGTGCCCCGATACAACCCTAACAGGCAGGCGTGGCGTCACTGGCTTAGTCGGCCGGGTGTTAGCCGCCCTGCATGGCCTTGAGCCGCAGCTCGCCCGTCGCCTCGCGGACACGATCCTGCTGCTCGCGGACCATGACCTCTCGCCGACGCAATTCGGTCGCGGGCAGGTCGCCCTGCGCCTTGACCGCGTCGAGGCGGACCACGTTCTCGTTGGTTGCGACCTGCATGATCTTGAGCATCCGCAACTCGGCGAGCATCTGGTTCATCTCCCGCTGCTCCTGCTGGCGCGGGTTCTCGTTGGGGTTGGGTTCCTGCGGTTCCTGGTTCTGATTGCTCAGCTCCATCGCGTCGATGAGCGCCCGCAGGTCCGCCTCGACCTGCAGCGTCGCGTCCACGACCGCCGGCCCGCCGAGCCCGGCCGCGTAGTCGTCGACCAGGTACACCATCCGGTCCCGCACCGCCGACAGCGCCGCGGGCAGCGCGACGCTGAACTCGGTCTGGTCGCACAGGTCGATCGTGTCCTCGGCGAGGGTGATGATCTCCTGCTCCGGCTCGGCGAACCCGCGGACCTGCACGATCGCCCGCGCGTCGCCCAGCTCCGCCTTCTCCGACACGAACTCGAGCTGCTCGCGGATCTCGACCTGCTGACTAAGCATGGCCTTGAGGTTGTCCATGACCTGCTCACGGATCTTGCGCTCCAGTTCCTTCTGCAGGTTGTCGCGCGCCTGCTCCAGTTCCTTGCGCGCGTCGTCGAGGTCTTTCTGCGCCTCGCCCTGGCTCTGTGACCCGCCGCTGGGGTTGCCCTGGCTCAGCGATTCGCTGGCCTGGCCCATGTCCGAGCCGGCCTCGCCTAGCGCTTCCTTGGCCGACTGGAGGTTCGGGTCCTGCGGGTTGATGTCGCCCACGCGGTCCATCAGCTGCTCGGTCGCCTCCTGGTTGCGCGCTTCCGCCTCCGCGGTGCCCTGCATCGCCTGGGCGCTGGGGTCGCCCTCGGCGGCGAGGCGATCGGACTGCGCCTGGTTCTGCGCCTCCTGCTCCGCGATCGCGTCCAGGTCCTTGAGCGCCTGGTTGATCTTGCGCAGCTGCTCCATCTTGATCGCCGTCTCAAGGTCCGCTGTCAGCAGCAGCTTCTTGATCGCCTGCAACTCATCGATCACCTCCTCGACCCGCGTGCTCGCCTCGGTTAGCTCGAGCCCGCCGATCAGCTCCGACACGCTCGCCATCCGTATCACGAGCTGCTGCTCGCGCGAGCGCTCAACCCCCATCACCAGGCGCTGGGCGTCCTCGGGCTGGCTCTCCTTGAGCATCTCCGCGAGGCGGAACATCCGCTGCTCGAGCTCGAGCATGTGCTGGCGCGACCGCTCGTTCTGGAACGCGGCGCCGTCGGCCTCGGTCGCCTCGTCCCCGCGGATCGCCTGGGCCTGCCCCGGCGTCGCCGGCAGCAGCAGCACGGCGAGCATCAGCATCATCGTCACGAACGCGATCCGGCCCCGGCGTCTGGCGGCATGGTGTTTCATCGTCGGCCCCTTGTTGCTGAACCCTATCCCTACGCGGCTACTCGTCAAACAGGTCGTCAAACTGCTCGTCGATCAACTCATCGAGCTTGCCCTTGAGCTGCTCCTGCTGATCGATCACCTCGCTGAGCTGGTTGATCGCGTCCAGCAGCTCGTCCCACCGGTCCATTCTGTCCAGCAGCTCGGTCATCTTGTCGACCAGCGCCTGCTGATCGACCGCGAGTTGCTGGACCTGCTGGGCGTCGGCGACCGCCGCGGCGGACAACGCGTCGCGCTGCGCCGCCATCGTCTGGTCGTGCAGCTTCGCCAGCGGGTCGAGGATCGAGGTCTTCATCGACTCGTAGGCCTGGTTGCCGTCCTCCCGGCTGCCGCCCAGGCGGTTCAGACGCATCTCCTCGGCCGAGCGTTCCAATTCGCGCCCGACTTTCCAGACGCTGCGCTGGATGGTGCGGAACCGCCGGGCCTGCGCCGCGGCCTCCGGGCCGGACCGGGCCGTGGCGAGCGCCTGCTGGACGTCC